>PISX010037240.1:0-11228 GCA_004024625.1 Mellivora capensis
TTCCTTTGCCTTTGGAGACATATCTTGAAAGAAGTTGCTGTGGCTGATATCAAAGAGGTTACTGCCTATGTTCTCCTCTAGGATTCTGATGGATTCCTGTCTCACGTTGAGGTCCTTTATCCATTTCGAGTTTATCTTTGTGTACGGTGTAAGAGAATGGTCGAGTTTCATTCTTCTACATATAGCTGTCCGATTTTCCCAGCACCATTTATTGAAGAGATTGTCCTTTTTCCACTGCATATTTTTTCCTGCTTTGTCGAAGATTATTTGACCATAGAGTTGAGGGTCCATATCTGGGCTCTCTACTCTGTTCCACTGGTCCATGTGTCTGTTTTGATGCCAGTACCATGCTGTCTTGGTGATCACAGCTTTGTAGTAAAGCTTGAAATCAGGTAACATGATGTCACCAGTTTTATTTTTGTTTTTTAACATTTCCTTAGCAATTCGGGGTCTCTTCTGATTCCATACAAATTTTAGGATTATTTGCTCCAGCTCTTTGAAAAATACCGGTGGAATTTTGATTGGAATGGCATTAAAAGTATAGATTGCTCTAGGTAGTATAGACATTTTAACAATGTTTATTCTTCCGATCCAAGAGCATGGAATGGTCTTCCATCTTTCTGTGTCTTCTTCAATTTCTTTCATGAGTGTTCTATAGTTCCTCGAGTACAGATCCTTTACCTCTTTGGTTAGGTTTATTCCCAGGTATCTTATGGTTCTTGGTGCTATAGTAAATGGAATCGAACTCAACACACACAAAACAGATAATCATATCAAAAAATGGGCAGAAGAGGGGTGCCTGTTGGCTCAGTGGTTAAAGCCTCTGCCTTCGGCTCGGGTCATGATCCCAGGGTCCTGGGATCGAGCCCCACATCGGGCTCTCTGCTCCGCAGGGAACCTGCTTCCTCCTCTCTCTCTCTGCCTGCCTCTCCGCCTATTTGTGGTCTCTGTCTGTCAAATAAATAAATAAAATCTTGAAAAAAAAATAGGCAGAAGATATGAACAGACACTTCTCCAATGAAGACATACAAATGGCTATCAGACACATGAAAAAATGTTCATCATCACTAGCCATCAGGGAGATTCAAATTAAAACCATATTGAGATACCACCTCACACCAGTTAGAATGGCCAAAATTAGTAAGACAGGAAACAACGAGTGTTGGAGAGGATGTGGAGAAAGGGGAACCCTCTTACACTGTTGGTGGGAATGCAAGTTGGTGCAGCCACTCTGGAGAACAGTGTGGAGATTCCTCAAGAAATTAAAAATAGAGCTTCCCTATGACCCTGCAATTGCGCTACTGGGTATTTACCGCAAAGATACAGATGTGGTGAAAAGAAGGGCCATCTGTACCCCAATGTTTATAGCAGCAATGGCCACGGTCGCCAAACTGTGGAAAGAACCAAGATGCGCTTCAAGAGATGAACGGATAAGGAAGATGTGGTCCATATACACTACGGAGTATTATGCCTCCATCAGAAAGGATGAATACCCAACTTTTGTAGCAACGAGGACGGGACTGGAAGAGATTATGCTGAGTGAAATAAGTCAAGCAGAGAGAGTCAATTATCATATGGTTTCAGTTATTTGCGGAGCATAACAAATAACACGGAGGACATGGGGAGTTGGAGAGGAGAAGAGAGTTGAGGTAAATTGGAGGGGGAGATGAACCATGAGAGACTATGGACTCTGAAAAACAACCTGAGGGTTTTGAAGGGGCGGGGGGTGGGAGGTTGGGGGAGCCAGGTGGTGGGTATTATGGAGGGCACGCATTGCATGGACTACTGGGTGTGGTGCAAAAACTATGAATTCTGTTATGCTGAAAAGAAATTTAAAAAAAAAGAAGAAGGAAAAATAAAATGGGATAGTGCACAAGGCTGTGTGCAAGACTGCGTTAGTATAAATAAGGCCCCAGGCCCCAAGTGCAGGCTCCTAGGTTCAAGAATTCTGGATGGCCAGGCATGGATCTTGTAGGAGAAAATAGTCCTGTGTGGTCCAGGGAGACAAAGCAGTGTTCCCATGCTGGTCAGCACAAGGGGAGAATCCCACACTTTATGCTGAGACGGTGTGGTGAGTGTCACCACTAGTACTGGGGAGAGACTCTCAGAGAGGTCAGCTCAGGGCTTACAAGCTCACATCCCAGCTCCCCTGAGATGTGCAGGGGATGGGAGAGGGGAGGTAGGGGATGGGAGGCTTCAGTCTGGGGAAGGGGGACAGTACAGGCCAGGGGGAACAAAGCGTCAGTCCTGCCTCTACCTCAGTGAGCTGTGTGACTTTGGGAAAGTCACCTAGCCTCTCTGAAACCCAGTGTTCAAAACCATAACAGGGAAAGTAGCATTTCGCAGGCCGGTGAAGAGTAACCGAGCTTGTACAGTGCTGACGCATCACAGGCACATAAGACACGTGACTCCCTAGGTGTCCTGCCACATGCTGGCTGCCTGGTGGCTGGTGTCCCCTTCTTTTCCCTGCCTGGGGCTCATGTTTGTGTCCCCGTAATATTTACCAATGGCAGTCCTTGGCATATTACATTTACAATTTTTGCCATAATGCAAACACATTTTGCACAATGTATTACTTTGTCAAGTTTTTTAAAAGTAAGGGATGCCCTTATAGAAACTGAAATACAAACAGTAAAGGCAAACATTGCAGCCCTGGTCTAAGAGGAGAAACCGTTTGCTGCTGGTTCAAGAACCGAAGTCACTAGTAAAAACAGGCACAGCCCAGAGCACAGGAGGTTCTAAATCCTGCCCCAGAGGGACCTGAGCACAGAGGCTGCCCTCTCCTTTCCAGGAAAAAGTAAGGAAGGGTCAGCATTAAAGCCAAACATTGAAGACGTGCTCCTTGATGGAATCAGGAGCACTTAAGGGTTAACTTGGGGATATTTTCCCTCTTTCGTGATTTGGTTTTATTTAGTGCCTTGAGTACGTAACTCAGAAAGTGATGCTAGGGGACCCCTGCCCTCATCTCCATGAGGTTCACACCCCGAGATAGGGGCCCCCTGGGCGATCCTGTGGGGTCTCCTGCTGAGGCAACCAGAGAATCCGGGGTGGGAGGCGGCAGGGCTGAGAAGGCAGAGTGGAATGGGAAGGAAGGCCTGTGAAGTGTGTAGAGGCCTGGGGGGGCGGGGGTAAGGGTTGGGGTGGGGTGGGGAGCACAGCTCCCTATGGGCACATGCAGGCCTGCAGCCAGTAGCGAACTAGGAAGTGGCTTCCACCAGGAACCAAGTCAGCCTCCATCTTGGACCTCCAGCCCACAGAATGGAGAGAATCCACATCTGTTGTTAAAGCCTCTGGCCTGGGCTTGACAGCCTGAGTGGAGGGAGGCAGGGAGGCCGAGGCCCACGCTTGGGTGTCAAAAGATTGAATGTTCATTCCTCTTGTGCTTCTGGGACTCGAGGACATGGTTTCCCTTCTCTGGCACTCAGTGTTTCCCTCTGTAAAGGAAGAGCATTGAACTCTGCATGTACTGGTTTCTGATCTTCTGAGGACAGGCATCCTATCCTTAGCTGACCTGTGCTGAGGGTCCGGAACCGGAGGGAGCTTGGTGCTGCCAGGCTGGGAACTGCCTAGAAGCACCCAGAGACCACGGCGGTGGGTGGCGACCCTGGGCAGGAGCCTCACACAGCACTTTGCAGGAGGGCCTGGGGCCAGGACGCAGTCATGCGCTGAGGTGTGCAGGCCTTGGGCTAGACCTGTCTCCTCTCTGGTTCAACACTAGCCTCCTTCGGCTCCTCTCCAGAGCCGTGGATATGGCCTTGGGCACATGTGGGCTTCGGGCTTAGGC
This sequence comes from Mellivora capensis, assembly GCA_004024625.1. Lineage (NCBI taxonomy): Eukaryota > Metazoa > Chordata > Mammalia > Carnivora > Mustelidae > Mellivora > Mellivora capensis. The sequence continues at coordinate 3,785 of PISX010037240.1, forward strand.
AGTACTTTGCTATCTGGGTTTTTTATTTAACTGGAAGACAGATCCGTGAACACTTGTTCCCTCTCTCCTATATGCCCCACCGCACTGGCCAGCTGACCTTGGCTCCACTCAGGTCTAAGGTCAGCCAGGGCCTCAGGCCACCTGGCAGGAGAAAGAGCTGGAATCCTCATGCTGATCGTGTGGGTCTGCATTCCTGTTCTGCCACTGGGTCAAGTGCATCTGGGCAATTCCCTGACCTCTCCGGGCATAGTCTGTACCCCTGCAAGATGAGCTCATGGGTTTGTGGCCTGAGCCCCCTTGGTCTCAATACAGTTCCCTCACAGCCTGCTCCATGAGCTCATTGCAGGTATCCTGTGCTCCTGCTTCTTCACCTTAGCATTTCTGCCTTGGCCACATCTGCCCTTCTCCGTGGAGGCCACTGGTAGGGGTCAGGATTGGGTGTGGGTGGTCTCCCAACCTTGATGCCCTGTTCGTACAATGAAGGATGACCATCGGGCCTTCTTCTCTGGGTCGCTGGGAGAAGGAAGGAAGAAGATGCTTGTTCTGCACTGTCACCACTAGGAACCTTGCTGGAGACCAGCATCACTGTCAGTGGCACCCTCCCTACATCCCTCTGCCTTCCCCCTGCCCCCTGCCTCCAGGCAGGCTCTCCCTTTCCTCGTCCTTGGTGGTGTAAATCACCTCCTCTCCTTGCTGCCATGCCACGCTTACCTCTACAGGCATATGGCGGAATAGGCTGTACCGTGGCCTTTGCTGGTGATGGCGGTGAGCACCCCCAGGGCCAGAACTGGACCCCATTGATCTTCCAACCCCCAGGTCAGCTGCGTTTGATCAGAGTTGGCTTCTTGAATAAATGAATAAGTGGGTGAGTGAATAAATAAATTGACAATGACCTTCCCAGCCCCATGGCGGAAATGCTTTTGGTCTTGACCAATCAATAGTGATCTGTGCCCCACTTTCTAAGTCACGCCCTAGACAACGATCGCCAGGCTCGAATGCATGACACAGGGATCAGTGAACCACAGAGCTGGGCAGGGCAGGGGAGGGGGGCCAGAGAAGTCACATGGCCCCACCTTGGTGCACACGCCTCCCCCGAGGGGGGCCGGGGGAATCGGGGAGAAGGAGTTTCACACGTCTTGTCCTTTCATTGAGCTCTCCCTGGGCGTGAGCTGGCCAGGCTCTCAGAAGGGTGGATGCCAGCTTTCAGGGAGATTCTTTCAGGGAGTTGTATGAGAAGCCTGCCCTGGAGGAGTTTGTCAGATACAAAAGACCTAGAGCCCGGCCCCACGGAGGAGAAACCTGTCCTTGCCATGCACAGACCTCGAAAACGCTGCCACCACCCCGCTTGGAAATGCAGCTCCGCACAGGCCTGGGGAAGCACTGAGACAGACTTAAGGATAGTAATAAAATACCAAGAGAGGAACCAAAGGCATTATAACTCATTGTCCTTGGCACCATGCCTGCATTTTATTTTATTCTGTATTATTTTATTCTATATTATTTTATTTTATTATTTTTAAAGATTTTATTTATTTACTTGAGAGAAAGAGGAGAGAGCACAAGCATGGGGAGGGGCAGAGGGAGAGGGAGACGCAGGCTTCCCGCTAAGCAGGGAGACTAATGCGGGGCTCGATCCCGGGGTCAGGAGACCTTAGCCAAAGGCAGATGCTCAACTGCCTGAGCCACCCAGGCGCCCCATTTCATCTTATTTTTGAGACCACTACAATGGTCATTCTTATACCTACTTCCTAAGATTCGATAGCGTTCACATTTTACTTATATTTTTGCTTTTATTTGCTGGAGCATTTGAAAGTAAAATACAGACACCGTGATCATTCACCCCTCAGTACTCCAACAATTATCTCCTAAAATAAGGGGATTATCTCACATAACCACTCTCTAGATCTTGCATGAGAAAATGAACAATGAATTCCTAATATAATTTAATACTCGGTCCATATTCAAATGTCCAGAATGGTCCTCTAAATAATTTTCATAGCTGTTTTTTCCCCCAAATCAGAATCCAATCGCAGCCTCCAATGGAAATTCATGCAGTGTTTTGTATAGGATACATTTGAAGTCTCTCTTAACCAAGAGGTGTGTCTCCTGCCTGCACCTGTTTTTTTTGTTGGCACGTGTTTCCTGACATTGGCTGCTGGTCTAGAGCAGGCCAGTTGTCATGGAGGACGACCCACACTCTGGACATATCCACTGCTCCCTCCTCCACCTGCAGCTGGCTCCCAGCTGGGCCTGAACTCAGCCATTTTCAGACTTTCCTCTGGCTAGTGGTGTTAGTGAAGTGATTCTTGTGAACCTCTTGGAGATAACAGGGTGGCACGAGCCATGGGGGCCCAGGAGGGTCTGAGCAGGTGGCGTGCACTGCTGATAAGGCCCTATCTTTGTATCAGAGGGAAGCCAGAGGACGCCAATGCCGGCAGGTGAGAGGGCACCTGGATTTCTCTTGACCCCACACACCTGTGTCACCTACTGCTCCTGCCTCCAGCCAAGAGTGCTGTCTCCCTCCCCACCCCACTGTCTTCCCCCAACCCCCTCAGATCCTGGAAAAGCCCTGGGTGCCCACAGACTTTTTCCTCCACACCTGCCCTGGCTCAATGTCCATTCTGGACTGATGGAAGCTTTCAGGATCACATATAAACACACACACACACACATACGCCCACGCATGAAACAACAGCAGAAATCCAGCTGAATATTATTGTACTTAATTGGGATGAGGAAGAGCTTTACACATGACCTCCAAAGCTGAAGCTGTGCAGAGAAGAAGGAATAGATCTGACTAAATCAATCAGCTCTAATGAAAGCCAAACCAACTCTGGGGGAATGAATGAACCATGAAAATTAAATCCTGACCCTTAATACCTTCAATACAGAGGCTTTGATCTGTTGACTTCATACAAAGAGTAAACGTTGGGGTTTTCTATTGGGATAGGACAAACTACCCCAAACTAGTATCTTGGAAAAACAATCATCTGAGGCATTTGCTGGTGATTCTATAGCTGGACAGGGCTCGGACAGCCAAGTCCTCTGTTTATCAAGCTGGTCACCAGTGGGAGCTCAGCCAGAGCTGTTAGGTGTATCTTCAGTTTCCTTCTGAGAATTCTCTGAGGCTAGACTGGGCCTCTGGCCACATGGGAGTGTCCCCAGTTCTTGGCTGCTGGCTTCCAAGGGAGCACAAGCAGAAAAGCCTAGGCTCTCCGACGGCTGAGTCCTGGAACCATCCCAGCGATGCTTCTACCTCCTTCTATCTATTAAAGTAGGTCACACAAGTAGCCCAGACTCAAGGAGCGGGGAGAGCACAGGCATGAGTACCTTGGGCCGCGGTTCTTTGGAAATGCCAAAGTAACATTCTGCCATAATAAGACATTAAACAAAATCCTAACAGAAAAATTGCCTATGCCTAAGAATAAATAAAGAGTAAAATAATAAATACAAATGGCCACGGACATCGAAAAATGTATTTACTCTAACTACCATTGAAGAAATAGCCATTTTAATTTCACCTAAGTTTTCCCAACCCATGGAAGGAAGAGGGTATTGGCAGGATTCATAGACCATTGTGGGAATGAACATTTCTGTAAATCTTCTGGAGCGAAATGTTGATACAGTGTATCACAAATCTCTCAAAATAGTGATGGTTTTGAGTCAGCAATTCCACACGTAGGCCTTTCCAGAACTTTTTAGTAAGGAAATACTCACAAAATGTGTACAACGTTATTTAGATTAGTAAAAGACTAAAAGTGGATAAACAAAGGGTTGCATTGATTTGTTGGAATAGAGTGCATGAGATGATAGCCTCATGAATTTGGTTTTTAAGCCAGTGACCTTGCATCAGAAAGTCTTTGCCAGCCCTTCCTGCCTCGTGTCATCTGGGTTTAGCCATCCGGACATTCATCTACTCATTCACGTAAGTGTATTTTTCAGGTACGTTCGCATTCACAAGTCTACTGAGCACCACATGGGGAGAAGAAATTATGCATGTTCCAGCCCCTGGTTGGGGAGTGTTTCCACAGCCTTTGGAGAAAAATAAATGGAAACATTCATTACTAAATATAACACAATATGATCAGATGAATACGCATCCACAAACCCACCTCTTTCATCCAGAAGTCAACTAATATTTAGGTCCAAAAAGGAATAAACTCGTACCTAGTGCGGGTGAGGACAAAGGCAAACAGGCCCCTAGGGGAGGGCATCTTAATCGGCGCATCGTGCTTGTCTTCCCGTAGAAGCTCGTTAAATCAATTATTACATATCCATTATGTGGAACTCTGTAACTGACGAGAGAATGGTATTGTTAAAAGCAATTTTAAAAAGATTTCTTTTTATTTTATTTATTTTTAAAAACGTGTTTATCCTCTCACCGAACAATTTGTACCTCACGCCCCCAATTGTGTAAAGCATATAAAAGGGAAACTTTAAAAAAATATAAACAACCATTGTGTGAGTGGGAACATCTGGGGAGTGGTCTTTAGAGCTGGATGAAAGACTCACTTTTCATATTATGCCCTTTGGGCACTGTTATGGACTGAATGTTCATGTCCCCCCAAGTTCATATGTTAAAATTCTAACTCCCACCCCCACCCCACCCCGTCTCCCCCGCCCCCCGCAATGTGATGATTTTGGGAGGTGGGGCTTTGGGGGGCAATTAGGTTATGAGGGTGGAGCTTAGAGTGTCCTTATAGAGAAGACCCCACAGAGACCCCTTACCCCTCTCACCCTGTGAGGACTCCCCTTCCAGCATCTATGAGCCAGGAAGCTGGCTGCTACCAGACAGCAGATCGCCTAGGGCCTTGATCTTGAACTCACAGCTGCCAGAACTATAAGAAATAAATATTTGTTTTTTAAACCTCAGTCTCTTGTGTTTTGCTTACAGCAGCCAGGATGAACTCAAATAGGCATGATAGGAGTTTTTGGTATCTGGTGTGTATGTTTTATAAAAATATGGTAATAAAAACTTTTAACATGAACCAAAGTGTTTTCACTAGAGTATCTTACGGGGTCTTTGAAATTCACTCACAAATCGATCTGCTTGTTGGTTGATTCATTCAATTATTTGGTGGTCGTCACATCCCAGGTAGGAAGACACCAAGGACTGGACTTGAGTCTAGGGGGTGACCTGTGGCACTGGGCACTGGGCACCGGGCAGGGTTCATGTCAGCACTGAGGGAGGGCTCAAGGGATAAGGACACCCTTGGTCAGCTGAGCGCTGTTGTAGGGCTGTGGAGGGGAGTGGCCGGCCAGGGAGGGGCTTCGAGAAGGAGGGGCCGTCTGAACCAGGCTTTGAGAGGCCCTAGGAACCTGTGCCAGGTGAGGACGGCCAGACAGGAACGTTGGCATCCAACCACACAAACAATACTGTTTCCAAATCAACTGACCTACTTGGCAGGAATGGAAAATTCACAAGCCAAAGGGAAGAGAGAGAGGGGAGGCATCCAGATTGGGCAGAACATAGGAGGCATTTTATAGCTCATCACAGAAGGAAGAACACCTCTTCTCCGCTCCCTCCTACCCAAGAGAGCAGGAAGCTTCTCTCACCATTGCCAGTCACCATGACAACCAAAGATCCTTCTGTGCAGGGTGATGGGCTTTGTGTCTTTTCTCCCAGGGTAGCTGGAGATGCTCCTGAGCCCATGACATCCAGGTGGCCTCCTGGGAGGACAACCCACACTCTTTGCTGACATACATTTCAGGGACAGAGTGGCAGGTGGCCAAGAGGCTCTGGTTGGACCTCTCAAACTTCTGTAATTCAGGGTCCCAGTTAATAGGGCTCCAGTAATCATGGCTTGATTCCTGGAGGTGTGAACCTTAGGCAAGTCACTCTCTCTGAAGAGCCAGCATCCCAGAAGCATCCAACCCTTAGGATTGGTGCAAAGATTCTAGGAACACTGCCCCTCACCAGTGCCACCCACAGAAAACTCATCCTCACCATAAGCCTGAGCTCTACACTCCAAGCATGTGGGTGAAAGTTCTCCACCCGGGTACCGGTGGACAACAGCCATCTCCGGCCTCACAACACTTTCTCTCCTCCCCTCTAGACTCCCTCAGCCCAGTCCCCTTAGTGGTTCCTCCGACCACAGTCTCAGATCAGTGTTCATCTCTCCCCTTCTACCAGATCACCAATTATCTCTCTGATCTGGTGCTGCCATCACACAATGGAAGACATCAAACCTTTTTGGAAAAACACATGTCTGTCTCCATCTTCTTCCAGCCCATAACCCAAAGGGCAATGAAAACTCCTTATGTGGCATATGAGGACCCAGCTAGCCCCCATCTACCCAACAGACCCAATTCTAGATTTTCCAACCCCCATACTTTGTGCCCAATGAATGCGATCCCTAATCAATCCCAAAGCATGTCATGTTTTCTCCCGCCTCTGTGCCTTTTCCCAGGCTGTTCCCACTACCTGGAAATACCATGCCCTCCAATCCTTTCCTTTGTCAAGAAGAGCTAGCTCAAGGGTCGTGTCCCCTCATATCCGCCTGCCTGATGGGGTTAGGTGGCCATGCTCTGTGCTCCCATAGCTCTCTGGGCTACCTTAGGCCATCACAGTTAGCACACAAGTTTGGGCTTAGCTTTCCTCTGTACCTTCCTCCTCCCTGACCTGGGGCAACCTGAGACACCTGGCTCAGGGAAGGTGCTAATTGAATGACAGAGTGGATGGCCCGATGCCAACCCAGTGTCTGACTGTGGCCCTTGGCTTATAGTTCCAGACACAGTGGCCCCTGCCTGGGAGTTTGCACACCACGTGGAAATGACTGCTTCCTCTCTGGGAAGAATGTTTCCTTCCAAGGCTATTTCTAGACCTGTGGAACATGAAGTGTTTAACGTCTGTACATGATTAGGATAGAGATTTTTTTTAAATATTTTTTTAACTTAACATTTTTAATTTTTTAATAAACATATAATGTATTTTTATCCACAGGGGTACATGTCTGTGATTCGCCAGGTTTACACACTTCACAGCACTCACCATAGCACATACCCTCCCCAATGTCCATTACCCCACCCCCCTCTCGCGACACCCCTCCCCCCAGCAACCCTCAGTTTGTTTTGTGAGATTAAGAGTCACTTATGGTTTGTCTCCCTCCCGGTCCCATCTTGTTTCTTTTCTTCTTTTCCTACCTCCCAAATCCCCCATGTTGCATCTCCACTTCCTCATATCAGGGAGATCATATGATAGTTGTTTTTCTCCGATTGACTTATTTCACTAAGCATGATACCCTTTAGTTCCATCCACGTCGTTGGGAATGGCAAGATTTCATTTCTTTTGATGGCTGCATAGTATTCCATCGTGTATATATACCACATCTTCTTTATCCATTCATCTGTTGATGGACATCTAGGCTCTTTCCATAGTTTGGCTATTGTAGACATTGCTGCTATAAACATTCGGGTGCACGTGCCCCTTCGGATCACTACATTT
>PISX010037241.1:0-11244 GCA_004024625.1 Mellivora capensis
ACTATATAAATTTACAGTTTTTTGGTTTCTCTCCCTCCTAACCCCTCAAGGCTATATTAACTCTCAGTCATAATATAGTTAGAGAGAACTGCATCTTCTGGATATCACTCTGAATATCACATTGATTAGCCTCAAATTACTATAGCAAGAAGAAAGGGAATAAGAGATGTGTATATTTTACTTTTTCTTCTAGGTGATACTGTCATGTCAAGATTTTACATAAAAAAATGACTCAATCAGAGTTGCAATTTAAATAAATTACCCTGGTGGTTTTGTGGAGGATAGAATTTTTACTTGAGCACAACTTGAAGTAAGATAATTGACAAACAAAACAAAACAAAACAAACAAACAAACAAACAAAATGACACTGAAATAGCCCCAGTGAGACATGCTGGATGTTTGTCAGTCGTGGGAAGGCAGAGGACCTGACACATTTAATTGAGGTGAGACTATGGAGACCCAGTCAACTTGTGAGGAGAATTTCACAAAGAGGCACATTCAAAAGGTGTAGGTGAGGTGATGGAAACCCAAAGAATTGTGACATTTATGGACTTCTGAACATGACAAACATCACTGTATTTAGCCAGGGAATAAGAGGAAGGAACAGAGAAACAAACTGAGGGTTTTGGAGGGGAGAGTGGTGGGGGTGGAGTGAGCCTGGTGGTGGGTATTAAGGAGGGCACATACCCCATGGAGCACTGGGTGTGGTGCATAAAGAATGAATCTTGGAACACTGAAAATAAAATAAAATAAAATAAAATAAAATAAAATAAAATAAAATAAAAGGAAGGAACAGTGTTAGCAGGGCATCCTGTATGATGGAACTCTCCAGAACAACTGTGTATCTCTCTGTCCTCATATGCCAATATTGGAAATCAGCTGTGTTAGCACCATTTAAACTAACTATCTTCTTTATACAGCATTCTTGTGAGTGTTCTTAAGCAGGAAATACTAAAATATACCATACAATACACTTGAACAATTGTTGAATAACGTCCTAAGCTAAGTTTTCCTTGATATCATCCACAGAATAAGAGCTATTTTTGAGTGGCTACTGTGTTTAAGACACTGTAATGGGTGCCTTACACTCTTTATGTCATTCAATGTTTGTCATACTTAGTGGTGTATAATATTAACTGTAGTAATTTCATCTGAGAACACTACAGCCAAGAGAAGATAAATAATTGAAGGTCAAGTGCCGAGTAAGAGTATGAGCCAGGGTTGAAACCCACTTTTGTCTGTTAATGTATTTAAGTTTAAGCATAAAGAATAATGCTTTTATGACCAGAGTATGCAATTTAATTAGAAAAATAAATTTCCATTTACTAAAAAGAGCTATACAGGGTAGTATGTATAGCTCTTCTTATACAGGGTAGTATGTAATCAAGTAAAATCAACTTTGCACAGAAATCAAATAATTGTGGGAGTAACATTGACAAGAATTAAATAGTTGATAATAACTAACTAGGAATAATAAATGAAGTGTTAAAGAGCAGAGAAATATCTAGCTGGAACTTTAATAATGGGTAATTTGCATAAGAATCTATAAAGATGCAATAGACAGCATTATGGATCAATTGTCTTTGATGTCCTCCTTAAAACCAATCTCAACTGGGGCACAATTTCATCTCTGTGATTCCATGTTTTATTGTAACTATGTATCTTCTTATCTTCTTACCAAAATTATTCATTTGATCTTGACAAACAAGAAAGAGACCATTTATAATCTTACAAAATTGAGATTTTTAAAAATAGACATAAAAAAGAATATTCCCTCCATTTATGGCTGTGCCTTATTTTGTGGAGCTCCGTGAAATTTAATAAATCATAAGGAATGTGTCGGGTCAAAATAATCAGAGTTTTTAATCAATAGTGGATTGCAATAATCATAATATAAAACATGCTAGTTAAGGGGGTTTATATGGGATAAATTATAAGCTATAGTATGTAGTAATAAAAGGTTTAATTCTGATATTTTTATGAGTAAGAGTGTTTTCAAAGTTGAGATTACTTTCCCATGTCTTTGTCTTCACAACTACCTGACAGCTGATGTGTGAGTTTGTGTCACAGTTGGATGGTGTGCACCCATCTAAGAAATAACAAACGTAGGGACCTGTTGGAACAGATGGAAGGCACTCATGAATGGTTTCACCTACTTAGGGGATTGGTAAATCAACTGAGGAGTTTCGGTTCTGATATTGAAATAGTTGCTTGCTATTGTCACTGCAGAAGTCATCAATGACAGCTGCTATCTCTAAGTATTTTAAACTCTCAGAGATGCCTGTGTTCTCAAAACTCTTCATTTTACATTTGGGAAATAAATCCCCATAATAATTATCAGGGTTTTCTTGCATGTTTTTTGTTTTTGTTTTTTAGAATTTTCTTAGTTAAATGTTCTTAGGCTGAAGAGAAAAAATTTTGAGTTACGGGTGGGAGTAGAGGGACTATATTATAGTTAAGGAAAATAAGGGGTTATCTACAAAATAAATACCCAGTTTGAAGTGTTACAATTTCACACACTTTTCCATGCAAAGTTCTCATCATATAAAATTCCTTTTCATTAAAAAAAAGTCAAATTTGACTGAAAATATGAACACTTACCTGACTTACCTAAGTATTCTTAATTTTAAGAAGTCCATGATATGTGACTTGGCTTCTTTCTGTCCCATTATAATCTTTTGCTTTTTCTCAAAAATATCAAGGATTTTTTTCTTAGAACAGGACAAATTATGTTATGAGACATCATCTTTTTTTGAGTCTTTTAAAAATTTTCAGACTCTATGATTACATTCTGATTTTCCTTCTTGGTTATTTTTTTCTAAATTAATCCTCTGAAAGTTGAATATATATTTTTAAGAGCAGTATTTCCACTTTCTTGAATTATTTTTCTTATGAGCCATATTTATACTTCATGTACACTTGGACCACATATAAAAACTGATAGAAAATATTTTCATATTTTAGCTTTCTACAGTTCCCTTTTAAAGTTATTAATGAATTAGGATGTTGATAAGTTTAAGCATTTTTAAAATAGCTGTTCTGCCACAGCTGTTTTCTTTTTTACCTTCCAATTAATAATATGTAAATTTATATTGCATACTAATTAAGTTCATGGATAATGCTAAATTGGGAGTAGTTGTTAACAGAAAAGAGAAGTAACACAAAAATGTTATTATGGTATGGAAATATGGGAAGGAAAAAAGTTTAAAGAATGTTCAACTTTAGGAAATTTGGCTTTTTTAGGTAGAGAAAGTTACCGGATTTTACCTGTCTTTGCCTTCATTGAACATATTTGTAGTTCTGTAAATCCTGATTAGAAACCTACCAAGTAATGAACAGGCAGTGACTATTCACTTGAAGCTTTGGAAAACAGAAACTTTTGGTTGTCAATACATAATACTTTATCTGCATAAGACCATGTGAAGTTAATTACAGATATCCTTTACTCTGCTGATTGTTTTCTTTTAGGTTGCATTTAAGGTACAATTTATTTCTAAACACAACTTTCTACTTGGGACAATGTATAAGATCTTTAAGACAGGATATGAATCTCAACAATTTTTTTGGTAATGTTCAATAATTTATCAGTTGTGTATAACATCCAGTGCTCATCACATCATGTGCCCTCCTTAATGTCCATCACCCAGTTACCCCATCCCCCCACCATCTCCCCTCCAGCAACCTTCAGTTCTTTCCTATAGTTAAGAGTCTTACATGGTTTTTCTCCCTCTCTGGTGACTTCCCATTCAGTTTCCCCTCCTTTCCCCTATGATCCTCTATGTTGTTTCTTACATTCCACATATGAGTGAAGCCATGTGATTATTATCTTTCTCTGATTGATTTATTTTGCTCAGCATAATACCCTCCAGATCCATCCATGTCTATGTAAATGGGAAGTATTCATCCTTTCTGATGTCTGAGTAATATTCCATTTTGTGTGTGTGTGTGTGTGTGTGTGTGTGTGTGTGTGTGTATAATATCTTCTTTATCCATTCATCTGTTGATGGATGTCTTGGTTCTTCCCACAGTTTTGCTATTGTGGACATTACTGCTATGAGCATTTTCAACCTTGGAGCTCACACTTTTTAAATTAACTTGATTGTCTTAACAGTAATAGCATTTATTTTTGCCTAAACTTTCTTATGAAAGTTGTTTCAAGGAACTAGTGGGGAACTCGTGTTTTATTTACTAATTTTCCTATCATTGTTATTTCAATCAAAGGCATTAATAGACATCTAGATGAATAGCATAATTTCCTACCAGATAATAAAATAAGTAATAATATCAGAACATAATAAATACATAGTAAGCAATTATGAGTGAGAAAACGAATATGTACAACACACATAAAACAAATATATATATAGAGAGAGATATGAATGTGAATCAGTCTTCTTTTAAATATGAACAAAAGAGTAAGTTCATTTAATGAAATGATGAGAAAGTCATGGCATCTTACACTGGAATAGGTGATTTTTTAAAAGATGTATTTATTTATTAGAAAGACAGAGAGTGAGAAGGATGGGGAAGGGCAGAGGCAAAGGGAAAAAATCTTAAAAAATCTAAGCAGACTCCCAACTGAGCATGAAGCCTAATGTGGGGCTCCATCTCACCACCCTGAGATCATAACTTGAGCCAAAATCAAGAGTCAGTGATTTAACAAACTGAGCCACACAGGTCCCCAAGACACAGGTGATTTTTAAAACAAAGAAATTTGAGAGCTAAAAGAGCTTTAGGGAAAATATATTCATATAATAATAAAATCTTATTTCAGTAAATAATTTTGAGGTTTTTGCTAAAGAGATATGTGGCAAAGAAAGAGGTAAGTCATAGTTTATGGGTAGAACCAAAGCTAGAACTCAAGTATTTTAATCTGGATCTTGGTGCTATTTTCACTGTACCCGGTGGCCATTATGTTGCACTTCTCACGGTCAGGTTTTCCTTATCCTTAGACGTTAGTAACCTTTCAGTAAAACATGCATTGGTGTTTATCAGCTATAAAAATAACAACTTTGGGGAACCTGGTTGGCTCAGTTTGTTAGGCATCTATCTGCCTTCAGCTCAAGTCATGATCCCAGAGTTCTGGGATTGAGTCCCACATTGGGCTCCCTGCTCACCAGGGAGTCTGCTTCTCCCTCTGCCCTATACCCTGTTTGTGTTCTCTCTCATTCTCTATCTCAAATAAATAAATTAAATATTTTTAAAAAAATTAACTTTTACTCAGCAACTTCCTACGGACTATAATGAACAACATCCGAGGGATGGAAACATGTAGGGTGGTATTTGTTTTTGAGAAACTTATAACTGCACTTTGTAGATTAAAAACATACTCAAAAAAGGATAATCATAATAAACATTGTTTAAATGCTGTTTGAATATTAAAGATAAAATATTGCATTTCAGAAGATGAAGATTTCACTGAAAAACCCATTGGCTAAGTTTTATTCGATGAATGGGCTTCAAAGCACAAACACAATGAATCAACAGAAAATAAGAGAAAGGCATTATATGTGGAGGGATTCTTAATTAGAAAATGTTTGGATATTGGAAGAATGATTTGTTCAGTGTGGATACTTTTACTGAAATAGACTTTTTTAGATATAACACAAGAACAGTTCATAAGACATTTCTAATTACAGAACCACTTATTACCTTCGAACATTTAGACTAAGTAAATTTTGGAAATGAATAACACAATGTTCTAAGTATTGAAAGGAACTTGAGAATTTTATTGTAGGAAGAATTTGTGAGTAAATTTTATAACTTGTTCAAACATACTAGATGGACTTTTAACATTACAAATGATTTCAACAGCAATGACTTTAAAGCTTGACCCAGGAAAGAAAATGAGTTCTTAATTAGGTAGTGGCATTGCCACAGAAAATCATTCTTATAGAGCGTGAGTTAAGTAGATATATATCCTGAAACTTTGGTATTTGATCTGATGGATTGCCACACCTTAAGACCAAATAGAGTTTCCTAAGAGGAAAGTTGCAGAGGGATTCCATATTGCCTCAGTAAACTGGCATTTAAGAGCAAGGCTCAATCAGTAGAACTCACTTTTGGAGCACATATGAACTATTGCTTCTTGTCATAATGTAACTAACTGTTCTGTTTTTCTCCAGTACCATCCTTGACTTGATTACTATGCTCCACTTATCCGGATCTTTTTTTCTCATTTTTTTGGCTTTCACCATCCTGAATGAAGCTTCTGGTACAAGTGCTTTATGTATAACCATTAAATTTCAAAACCTTGTCCCGTAGGCCAAGACTAAAAAGTGCATTTGACATATTTATTACTTGCTTTCTTCACCTGCCTCATGTTCAAGTACAGCTAAATCTGCAACCATTATTCATTATTCAGCCACTAAACCTGATTTAATAATATAGAGTCCATTCTTATTTACAACCGACCAACTTCCAGCTTCTATTAGTAAATTGTCTTAGTTTGAACCTTGACATTTAATATAGGCATTAAACTTTTGTAGGCATGAGTATGGAGGGAAGAAAGTGATATTTTTTAAGAGTAATGTATCTAAACATGTAGAATGGATTGGAGAAGAGTGGAAAAGGCACAAAGTAAACTGTAACAACCAAGGTGACATTGCCCTGAGATATAGTAAATACAGTAACTTCACTAGGAAAGGGATAGATGTGGACACATAATAATTTAGAGAGAAAAATCAATAGGACCCAGTAACTAACTAAAAGGAGAACAAAAAAAAAAAAAAAAAAAAAAAAAAAAAAAAAAAAAAAAAAAAAAAAAAAAAAAAAAAAAAAAAAAAAGAAAAGGAAAAAATGCTGCATCATTTTAGAACCCAGTAATTAAGAGACAAGAGTATCATGAGAAGAAATTAGGAAACCCAAAGAAAAATTATGATAGATGAAACCTAAAAGCAAAAGAGAGAATGATGAAAGGGACTAAAATCTAAGGGTATCATTGACATTAGGAGTAAGAATGGTGCTAGTAAAATATAGAGAGAAAGAGGCCAAAGCCCAAGAGGAAAACACAAATAGTGTGACCTCCAGAAGATAGAGAGAGAGAGATTGAGTAAAAGAGAGGGGAAGAGGGAATGAGGGCCAAGGAAAACTGGTGTTTATGTAGACAAAAAAAATAACACTATAATTTTGAGTAGAGTAGGTACAGTTGACACTTGAACATGCAGGGATTAAGAGTGTCGTCACTCTGTGCAATTGAAAATCTGTGTCTAACTTTTGACTCCCTCAAAGTTTAACTGTTAATAGCCTACTATTGATCAGAAGTCTTCCTGATAACATAATCAATTTGCACATATTTTGTACGTTTGTGTATTATATACTATATATATATATCATATAATATATACTATATTATATGTGTATTCCTTCAATAAAGTAAGCTAGAGAAAAGAAAATGTCACTAAAGTGTTCCTGAGTGGCTCAGTTGGTTGAGCATCTGCCTTCGGCTCAGGTCACGATCCCAGAGTCTTGGAATCAAGTCCAGCATTGGACTTCCTGCTTGGTGGGGAGTCTGCTTCTCCCTCTGTCCCTCATCCACTTATACTCTCTCTCTCCCTCTCTCTCTCTTTCTCAAATAAATTAATAAAATGTTTTAAAATATTAAAAAATAAAATGTCATTAAGAAAATCATAAGGAAAAGAAAATACGTCTACAGTACTATAATGTGTTAATTAAAATAATCCACACGTAAGTGGACCCATGCAAACCCATGTTGTTAAAGGGTCATCTGTATATTTATAATTAAATATCCATCTTTGTTAGTGATCATGCCTAGAAAAAAAAAAGAATAACTATCATTAAAACAAAACACATACACACACACACAAGCCTTTACTGTGAAGCATAAAATCAATCCTCAGTAGTTGTGTTGGTTGTTTTTTGTCAACGTCTCTAGCTCTGCTTATTTAAGAAGTTCAAGGATGTCCAGTTTCTATAGTCCAAGCAACATCAGATTTATGGTAAGAGCTTTTTTCTGTTAATGCTTTAATTTTCTTTTTAAAAAGTGATTCTTAATAATAAGATTGTTAACTTAGAAATTTTGAAATTAAATGTATTAAATTGTAGTTTTAAAACAAGTACATGGAAATAAAAACATATTAAATAATGAAACATATTTTCACACGGAAAGTAGCTAACCAGTTTGATACTAGGTTAAAACAAGACAGGGTCTGAAATATTTTGAAAAAGAGGAACCACAAAGTCCTTAATATTTAAATAAAATATGTGTGTCTTTAGTTTGAGAAAGTGTGTATTATAGTTTTAAAATTATATAAGATGAGTAATTCTTCTAGGTTGAACAAAATGAGCATATGATAAGGATAAGGTTTTATATATTCTAGTAAAGGCAGCTTACAAGCTGTGATTTATACCTCAAAAAGATCAACCCCCTGATTCACTCTCAAACGTACTTTAAACCCCAAGCACACTCAAAAAAATAGATAAAATCTTTAAAAAGCAGAACGATGGACAAGGCTAAAGTCATATCAGAATTCACAAATTTGATTGCATCTTAAGAAATGATCATGTAATTTTTTGATAATAAAAGAAGACTCAAATCTCTGCTATAGGCCACAACATGTATTAGTCTTGAACACATATGCTAGGTGAAAAGAAGCTGGACCCAAAAGGCTGCATGTAGCATGATTGCATTTAAATGACATTCTAGGGAAGAAAAATCTTTGGGTACAATAAACAGAATGGTCCCTGTGAAATGCGTCTGGGGGAGAAGGGAAAGAATGCAAAGGAGGCACAGGGAGCTTTCTGAGGCAATAGGCTTACTCCATAACTAGATTTTGGTAGTGGCCACATGACTATACACTTTGTCAAAACCCAGTGAAATCGCCCTTTAACAAGCAGTGAAGTTTATTGAATGTGAAATGTAGTTCCATAAAGTCGATTTTATTATTTTTAAGTTTTTACTTTAGTTTCAGTTAGTTAACATACAGTGTTTTATTAGTTTCAGATATACAATATAGCGATTCAGCAACATAAATCTAATTTTAAATAAAAAATAAAGATCATGTGCTATCAGGCACTAATAAGAATGGCTTATCTGAGTGTTAATGGTGGGCAATATTTATTTGTGGTTATCCTTATTAGTAACCTTGTACTCATTAAATTTTTTATTATTATATAAGAAAATAGAGAAGAGATAAGTATATACTGTTTTATATGTACAATTTGAATGATTCTTTTAAGATTAGAAGCTAGACTGCATTTTATAATCATTTTTCTTGATGGTTCATATGGTAAAAGGAGTTAATCCCTATTTTGGATCCATATTCTAAACTATTAGTTGTATTTCCTGGGTTAACACAAATTACTAAAACTAAAGCTTAATAGAAAATTCTGTGTTTCCTTTACAAACTATTTTTTTTCTTTTCTGCACACACTAAAGCTTCATTAATTTAATTTTCCTGTAATGTCTTATAAGTAGAAAATGCTATTAATCTATTTTCTTTTAAAGATGAGTAATTTGGTATTAAAAATAGATTTGCCATTTGTCCAGGGATTGTTACATGGTTAACATCATTAATATTATTACAATAGCTTCATAAAGCAGATAAAGACTGGGTTTATTAACATCCACCTAATTATATCAAAGACACTTCATTTAGTGCCTTTTTCCACTGTGGGGGTTTGTTTATTATTGAGGCAGTGTGAGAAAGGTTTTCTCCTAATTTATTCCACATTTTATTTTCAACATGAAGTGCTAAACCTATTGAACCATAGACCTTTGGTGAATTGATCTCTTCACTTGCAGTATTTACCGCTCCGGTAAATTAGGTGTACATAATAACCAGCTGTCGACCTCCAGATGCTATGGAGTCAAACTGCATAAATTCCCATCCTTACAGACACACATATTTCGATAACTTTATCTGAGAAGTGGTCTGCTGCTGCTGTAAATAATTTCATACTGTGGAAACTAATTTCATGCCATCTTTGTTTTTATTTATTTTAAAATAAGGAATATTTGTGATAAAAGTTCAACCATAGCAGCAAAGTCTTTTGAAAAGGACATTTTGTCTAATGGAGTTCATATTTAAAATTATCCACTGAAATTATATACTATCTAATAAGTGAAAATCATCTTTTCTTGATAAAATGATCTGTATCCTGGAGAAAATAATGTCCAGTCATTGAATCATGACATTGTTTGTAAAACTCTGGCAATGAAGACATGACTAGAAGAAAAAGGCTTTTTTTGAAGTTGGAAAAGTCAGTCTCTGGATAGTGTTGATTGGAAAAATGAATAACATAAATGACTCTGGCAAGTAAACTCAATGGGCAAGGAAATAAAGTTTTCTAAAACTGAAATTTCTTTAAGTTTGTAGGTATGTTCAGAAGAAAAAGCAATGCATTACGCACATGTGCATATACATACATCAAATAGTTTGGATTGCCACTAAGGGACAGGGAAGAAAATAAGAGAGTAAGCGTGCAGTTTGATTGAATCAAAAACTGTTAGATGTATTCACTTCAAGAGAAGAGCACCATTGAGTCCACTGTAGCTCTGTAGAGAAAGAACCTACATAGGCAAAACGCTAGCAACATGAAAGACAAAGGTCAGCAGGAAGGACTTAAGTAATTATTAGAAAGTCTGAACTTGGCATTTTGGAACTGTATCTTAATTTGAAAAATTGATGATATTACAGCTATAAATAGATTAATCAATAAATAGCAGAAGCTGACTGAGACAGTCAAGGGCTAGTTAGTCTTTTCTCAGTCAGAATGATAAATGCAACAGAAAACCTTATTGACAATCACTCCAGGAGGTTTTATGATTGACAATGAAGACATGATGTGAAATGCAATATTATGTAGGTAGTCTTGATGATTCTAGAAACATTTTTTAAAGCTACTGTTGTGCTAATCATTTAGTAAAAATTGACTTCTCAACACAGCAGTGATTAGCTGTGTCATTTTAAAAAAGGGGTTCCAAAATGAGGGCACTTTATAAAATCCCTAATATCAATTTCCAAGTAATAAAACTGAATTAAAAAAGCAATGAGGAAATTATACCTTTATATATTTCAGACTGCTAATGGAAGAGTAGAGGCAGGTCCTCAACATATTAATGCTCACAGATAAACCTTTGTTTCCACCCCCACGTGACCTTCCTCCATGTGCCACACAGTATCACTACCTCTCTCCTAGAGTACAAAGAGTAACCTGACTGTATGCATGGATTGAACATTCAGCTGGGGAGTTATTCCTATCACAAGACAAAAGTTTTCAAA
>PISX010037242.1:0-11214 GCA_004024625.1 Mellivora capensis
CAGTAACTTCTCTGCCTTTTTCTCTGTCTTTTCTCCCCTGCATGTCCCATAATGTCTATATTGGTCAGCTTGATGTTCTCCCATCATAAGTCTCTCAGGCTCTGTTCACTGTTCTTCCTTTTTTTCTCATTTTACTCTTCAGTCTCAATAGTTTCCAAGGACCTGTATTCAAGTTTGCTGAGCCTTTTTCTGTTTGCCTCTGCTATTGAACCCCTCAAATGATTTTTTTCAATTCAGTTTTGTATTTTTCATCTCCAAAATTTCCATTTGCTTGTTTCTTTTTTTAAAAAAGATTTTATTTATTTATTTGACAGACCGAGATCACAAGTAGGCAGAGAGGCAGGCAGAGAGAGCCGGGGAAGCAGGCTCCCTGCTGAGCAGAGAGCCTGATGCAGGGCTCTATCCCAGGACCCTGGGATCATGACCTGAGCTGAAGGCAGAGGCGTTAACCCACTGAGCCACCCAGGCGCCCCTTCATTTGATTGTTTCTAATAATTCCAAATTCTTTGTAGATATTCTCATTTTGCTCATATATTTTCTTGATTTCCTTTATTTCTTTTGTCCATGTTTTCCTTTAGCCTTTAGAGCATATTTAAGGTAATTGTTTTAAAGCCTTTCTCTAGTAGGTCCAAAGCCAGTGTTTCTTTAGGGATGGTTTCTGGAGATGTATTTTGTTCCTTTGAATGAGCCACATTTTACTTCTTCTTTGTATGGCTTGTGATCTTTTATTGAAAACTGGATATTTTTAAAAACAGCTCCCTCTCCCAGGCTTTGCAAGCTGGCTTCATGCAGGAGAGACACTTGCTAATCAGCCTGGCATGCACTTTTTTCATGCCTGTGTTGTCCCTACATCTGTGCACATGCTTTCTCCCCAGGCCTCCCATTGGTATGGCTGCTTTTAATGTCTTCCTCTCTGTAAGGCTCACACCCTTGCTCATTTTAGGGATGTTAGGTGTTATATTATATTCCTCAATCAGTAATCACTTGCCCCAGATGTCTGTGTTTGTATTTACCTTTAGGATGTTTTTCACAAGTCGTTCCTGCTGCTTCCAGTGATTTCCCCCCTTCTGAGCTGTGAGCCACTTTTGGTTGTCTGAACTCTGTCTTGGGTGTCCCCTAGACAGGTTAGAAATCAAAGGGTCTCAGTTTAGTCCACTCTGCTCTCTCTGGTTTGCAGAGGGGACTAGCTTGTGGTGACTACTCTGCTCAAGCTGTTCTGCCCAGCACGGTCATGGAATTTCCTGCCCTGCCACATGTGGCTCATTCTTGACCAGGCACTCACTTGGTTGCTGTCGCTTTTTTGCTGTTCCCACAGTTCCCATATGTTATTTTAGTCAGCCTCTAGTTGTGTATTTGGTGTTTCTGTGGAGGGGCAGGCCTGGAGTTTTCTTGCTTTCATCTTGCTTACATCACTCTCCTGAATTTTTAAGTAAGTTTTTAAAATATCCAGTCTATTTCAAAATATGCTGGTGCATATATGTTCATGTTCTGTTATTTTCGTCTCCCAGTTTCCATATTTTTAAAATGAAAACACAGTGTGAGTGGGTTCCAGTCACTGCTGGAAGAAGAAGTCTTTACCCTGCCAACCTGATATGTGTGATGCCTAAGAGAACCTTTAAGCCAAGTGACCGTTTGTGAGTGGAGAGGCTCCTCCTTGCACACAGATGTGCTTCCTGCACTGAGGGCTGATATTTGTCTTTCCAGATGCTGCTGGAAACACCACGTGTCTGGACACTCATGGCATGAAAAGGCACTGCCAAGGCTCCCGGGTACCAGGGACCGTCCCACTGGTGCTCAGGCCATGACAGTTACTGTAATAACATGCTGGCGACCAAAGCAGCCTTCCCTCCTCACAGGAGGTTTGTGGGCAGCATGTGACACTGACGGAGAGCTGGAACCCCACCTGGGACACAGCACTCAGACAGGCTCCTCACCTGTCCCTGCCGACCTCCGGCCATGTCCTGTGTGCCTCTGTCACTGGCTCTGCAAAGCCCCTCCGCCCTTCCCTCCTCCAGCCCATTTTCAGGCATCCGCACTTCCCGTTTCCTATCAGATGTTTCCTGAGGGCCAGCTGGATGTGACGGTCACCCAGGGGGGAAGCAGTGCCATCTCCAGGACTCACTAAATGACCACTTCTGTGGGGCACATCCTCACAGCCCAGGGAACCCAACAAGTGCTGCCGGGAGGCCACTGGCAAAGAAGGGACAGGTCCGCAGGCCCCCTCTCAGGGCCCTCTCCAGTGTACCCCCTCTAGAGGAAGGAGGGACAGTCCTCTCTTGGACCTCAGATTGTAGAGGGTGGAAGACTCGGGATCCACGCAATTCTCTCAGGGTCCCAGCCCTCTTCCCAGCAGCGCTGGGTGAGCCGCATCCACAGGAGAAGATGGGGACCGGCTTCCTGCGGCCCCCACCCAGGCCCAGCTAGTCCCTGGAACTCTGTCGGTCACTGAATTTACTGCAGCTGGTTGGAAAAGAAGGGAAACCCAACAACAAAAGCCAGGCTGGGCACCAGGAGGTAAACCACCTTACAACCTTTCAAGAACTTGCCTCACTCCATTTTACTCAGTCCTGATCACTAATTAGCTCCATTTCAGATACAGTCTATAAAGACAGTTTCCCAGCCCAGGTTCGTAGCAGCCCTGCTCCCCTCCCCCACTCCAGGCCCTGCAGGGTTGTCCCAGTGGAGCAGGTGCGGGTCCGCACCCCAAAGCCTCCCTGGGTGCCCTTTACCTGGGGACCGTGTTGCCCTTCCTGGCTTGGACACTCAGGACTCCTCACAGTGTGGCATCCTGACCTGTTTTTCGGGCTCGTCCCCTGGCCAGCCCGTGTCCTAAACGTCCTCCCGTGTCCTGAGGGAGGTCTGCCAGCCACCCACAGCCTCCTTCCAGCTCCGTTTCTTCCCTGCAGGTGGGCCCTGCTCTAGTCATCCCTCCTCTGGTGGCCCCTGTCTAAACTCCGTGCTGTGACAACCCTGCATCCACTGCCTCCTCCTCCAGGGAGCACTCCATGACTTCCAATGAATGCACCTACTGCATTTTGCCACGGACCCCGGGCTCTGGGGCTCCCGATCTGGTGGTGCTGGTTCCTGGCCTGCAGCCCCAGCCTGCGCAGCCCTGAGAGCCTGGCTCCGGCCCCTTGCACTCAGTGTCCGGTGTGTTTTCTCACCCATCATTCATTGTAATCTTGTAAGGAAAGTATTTATTGCATTTTCAGGTAAAAGCAGCTGTCATATAATAGAAAATAATCTTTTTACATGATTCTCTGTATATAGAGCATATTGTAGTTCTGTCACTGGTGGGTGGGCAGGGCTGGTGTAAAATATTTTACAGGATTCCTAGTTCCCAATCTCCAGAGTGATGACGAAGGGCAAGGACAGTTATGACAGCTTCTGCAGAATAATTTTGAATTCACAAAACCCATTCATTGTAAAAATGAAAAGTCCTGTATGACATAAGCCTATGGTGACAACATCCACAAGCACATTGTTCTGGGTCCCCTGACCTTAGATCCTCTCTGCACGGGTTAGCCTTTCAGCTGCATTCAGGACTTATGAATTGCTCATGCTACAATATCCCATAGCTTTATGGCTCATCTCATTTAGAAAAATGAGGCTTAAAAATCACAAATAAATACTGAGCAAAGGTCAAACTAAAAAGATAAATACTAAAAAGATAATATCAGGAACTTTGTCCTTTTTGTAAAGCATTCTAATATTATATACATTAAATTACGTTTACTTAGCACACACTGTCTTTTTAAAATGTCATAGATCGTGAGTGATCTGAGGGACTGGCCCGCTCAGACGGAGCTGCACAGCCTCTTATGCCATATGTGCCGACATCTTCTGATTCATGTCTTAAGAAGTTTTGTAGTGTTTTAAGAGACTGTGGTGGAAGTATGACTTCTTCTCTCTCAATCATTTGTCATGCAAGGCCCTCCTTCTATTTGTATATTTGTATTTTACACAATCGGAATTGACTAGTCATAAGCCACGGCTGATGGTCATGAGAACAGGGTCAGTCATGAGCAGAGAAGCAAGGATTTGGGGCGGAGAGGAACTGAGCTGTTGTGACCCACTGTGCAGGAAACAGGCTCTCTGAGTTCATCAGTCATCTAAGCTGCCATCCAGGACACCTTCTAGAAGTCTGGTTTAGTAAGTCACTTAGCTTTCCCGGACATGTATTTGTAATGAAGATTCTGTTTTCTGCCAATATCACTGTGTTGTGAGTGGGGGAGGTTAGTCCCCCTTGTGGGTTCTTTAAGGAAGATTCCAGTGTGGTTGTGGAAGTCACGCACAGGAAAGCTAAGAAATGACTGGATTTGTTATGCTCACAGATGCTAGGGTGGGAGGCACAACCGGTACTCCTTGCTGGTGGCCGCATGGCAGGCGGGCCCAGGAGGTGACGGTATGCAGAAGGTGCAGACCTGAACCACTGAGAACCCCTGGGCAGGTCCCTGTATTCCAGGTTGGGATGGCCACAAAGCCTTGAGGAGACTTCACTGTTATGTTTGGAGTCCCAGAGTCACAGACAGGGGAGGGAGAGATGGGGACCTTGTGACAGGAGCCAGCCTGACCACCCTGGTGGGCCCAGGAGGGGGCTCACAGCCTCTGCCTGGCGATGTTGACTCATCAGGGAGTGAGGAAGTGCTAACAATTTACGATCAGTCTTCACCCTTTATTCTCATTTTCAACCCTATTTTCCTTCTCAGGTAAGAGAACCAAGACTCTGGTACTGCCCGGGACAGTTCCAAAATATTTAAACCGTCTTTCATCACCTGAAACTGACAGAGAGGAAACATTTCTGTTCATTGATGGTGACATGGAACTGAGATTTGTGCATTCTGATGAGGCTCAGGGGTCCGTGGTGTCTGCAGAGCCCTGGACCCCAGCTCCTGGCCACCTTTCAGACTCCTTGGTGCATCTGTTACTATCTGAAGGAAAAGATCACTGTGCCATTCTATTTTGTTCCTTCTTTTACTTCTTTCTTCCTACCTGGCCTGGTTCCACAAATCATCAGCCATGGGATTCTTGTGCTTTCTCTCAGTCTATAAATCACAAGCACCCCTTCTCACTGCGCTTGATCTTCCCTGTTACTACCCTGGGCTGTGATAGGACTCTGTGGGCAGATCATGTGGTCTCCAGGGCTCTCCAGGTGGGTCCAGCTGAGAAGCCAGGATCCCAGAACAAAGACCCCCAGAGGTCCCATAAACTGTTGGCCGCACAGAGCGGGGCAGGTAAGCCCAGTGATGGGACAGCAGAGCCCACACAGGAGCAGCAGAACATGTCAGTGGCTCCTCTGGGCTGAAGTGAACCTTCGAGAAACAGGCATCGAATGGAAAACACCACCCTTGTATCAGGACACCCAGCACACTTAGGTCACTTTCAATGCACAGCGTTCTCAAAAACACAAACTAAAAGGCTGCGAGGCACGAGAACGGAACGGGAAAATTATATCTTTTAATATTTCCACAATATTTGAAGTGGGTTTGTGAAGTGAAAAAAAGTAGTCAAAGTATTTTTTCTAAATCACTGCTTAAGCAGCTATAAAGATTTAGAAGAAAAATAGCCCAAGATGGAAATATAATAGAGACTGCACACATTCATGAATCTGTCTGACCCCTAACAAGCTTAGCTTGGGAGGCATAGAGCATTTCCTACATTAAAAGCAGAATTATAAATCGCTAAAATGGACACTTGATCACAGTACAGAACATTCTTATGGCTTTACTTGAATGCTCACTTAAGAATTTCCTCTGAAGTGTACTCAGAGCAGATACAGTTAAACAATAAAAGTGAGGTATTGTAAGACCATAATACTACCTTAGGAATAGTTGGGGTAGAAACCACCTCCCCGGCTCAGCCTTTCCTCATGTTTTGTTTGTTTGTTGGGTGGTAAGTTTTGAATGAAGGAAAGATGGTCTTTCCATGCTTACAGGAAGGAGTGCCAGAATTTTCTGCGTTCCTTCCCATGCAAAGCAGGCCTATGAGGGGCTAAGCTGTACCTTTCTCCTCCAGATGTCCCTGGCTGGTTCTGATGGGGAATCTTGGCTCTCTCTGCTGTCCTTTAAACTCCTGGGCATTGGTGAAATCTTGTCATGGGGTCTTTCTTTTAGTCAGAGTTTGTAGGGCTTCTGAGCTCACCCTTCCAAACCCTCCATGTGCTGACAGGGTAGTTGAAGGCATGAAACATGAAGGATTGACTAAAGACAGTCACTCAGCACCCTAGTCTCAATGTTTCTTTCTTGGCATTTCCCCTGAGAATTCCAACTTAGTGTTTTCATCACTCAGCACCGTAGTCTCAATGTTTCTTTCTTGGCATTTCCCCTGAGAATTCCAACTTAGTGTTTTCATCACTCAGCAGTCCTATTTAGTGGGAAAATCAAGTATGTGCAGATAAAAACCTCCCATCAGTAAGTGAATTCCTCCCAACACGTGTCCTAGTGTGGGGGACGTTATTCTGGAAACCTCCTACCCTCAGTCTCAGGGGCAGGCCTCTTGGGGGATGACCCCTTGGCAAAGAAACTTTCCTGACCTCAACATCTGTTTCTCTTTCCATAAAAAACAGCCTGATTAGCCTTAACACACAGGGTCATGGCATGGGTTTATTGAGATCCTGCTTATGAAAAAAATCACATTTAGTGTCCTGGAAACAGATCTCAGCACAGACGAGCCCCTTTTCTTCAGATGTCTGTCTGGTTCAAACCAGCAGAGGCTGATGGGGGGTGGTCTTCCAGACTCCATGCCAACCCGGGCTGTTCAACAAATACGTTTGGATGAATAAACGAGGTGAGAAAGTGACTTAAAAGAACGCCACACAAGGGTAGTTCCATTTCAGAAAGGGACTTCTCCAGATTGAAAAGCTTTTACAACTCATGGTAAATCAGGCCTCGCTGGCCCCTCAGACTCTGTGGAAAATAATAAGAGGAATGCCTTGAAAGATAGTGACCATTTCTAGTTTTTTTCAAATCCCACATCATAGTTTGCCCCATGATTGCAAAGTCGTCGTCACTTATTTGTATTATCCTTCTCTATAGTTGATCTGCTGCAGATCTCTGCTGGTCTGCTTAAGCCTCAGGTATGAGGCTTCAATCACTAATTCGCTATCTTGCTTTCTTAGCATTTACATGAATGAGATAAATCTTTGCTTTTATTCATTTGTAGAAAATACTATGTCTTATATTGGCATTTCTGAAATGTTTGTAGGAAAGGTTTGTGATAAAATGTGGGAGGATTCAATCTTCTAGACGAGGGAGAACTTTCTTCTAAAGGTTTGTCTAATGTCTGTGAAATAATCCAGAAGAGAAGTGGCAACAAGCAACCTTGCTTTACAAAGCAGACAATAGCAACAAACTTTCCTGCTCTTCATCACTCACATGGATTGATTCCTGTGAAGGTGGGAGCTGTTAGGGGAGCAGTTGGGGAGTGGTAAGAGAAGAGGTTAGAGGAGGGATTAGGAGAGCGGTTATTGGGCGTGGTTAGAGGGTTTAGGGGAGAGGTTAGGGGAGGGGGTTAGGGTTGTGAGCAAGGTGCTCTAAGCCAAGGTCCTGACTCAGGGCTTCATGCGGAGGAAACCCTCCACAAGCACAGAATATCACCGTCATTACCATTTTGTGAATACTTCGGTAACATATTTTCTCCTCTCTTGCGTACTTCGTTAGTTCAAAAATATCAGGGGCACCCGGCTGGCTCAGTTGATTAAGGCACCTCTTCTCAGTTTCAATTCAGGTCATGATCTCAGGTCCTGAGATCTGGCGGCCTGGACTTACCACTCAGTGGGGAGTCTGCTTCTCCTTCTCCCATCCTCCTTTGCTCCTCCCCCTGCCACTCCATCCCCCCAACAGATAGAGTCTAAGAAACAAAATTTTTAGTTAACGTAAATTTTAGAAACCGATGGTCTTCAGCTACATAAGTGGCCAAACACCATCAGAAATGGATTGCGAGGATACGTAGCAATGCTCCTCCATCAGAGCGGGGAAGCGTGGTCCATAGTGGTGTGCACACAAGCTTCTGGAGGAGATCCTCCTCATAGGAATCGGCAGTGCAGGTGGCTGGCCCTCAGGGCGCCCTCCCCACTCCCCCGTTCGCACCCGGGCGTTCACGGCTCCTGTCATGGTGTTTGTTACAGCCCAACAGCAACGGC
This sequence comes from Mellivora capensis, assembly GCA_004024625.1. NCBI lineage: Eukaryota > Metazoa > Chordata > Mammalia > Carnivora > Mustelidae > Mellivora > Mellivora capensis. Next base: position 8,141 of record PISX010037242.1, read on the forward strand.
TGCTGGGCGTCCCTCAGTACAGGATGGGCTGGGTCTCCGGGTGTTTCTGAGAAAGCCTTGCTGTCTACAACGTGGATGATAATAAGTAATGGTAACATGATAAGCAGAAACTTAGCCCCTGCCCCTGTGAGTCTCTGGTGGAGATCTCTGTGTAGGGTCGTGCTGAGGGGTCTCTGTGGAGTCTCTGTGTGGGTCTCTGCACGTGGTCTCTGTCAAAGGTCGCTGTGTGGGGTCTCTGTGTGGGTCTCCATCAGAGCAATGTATGGGGGGGGCCGGAGGACAATGTTGGGCTGGGAGCCGGGCACACAGGGGGGCGGCCCTCCTAGACTCCACCCTTCTTCTGGACATGTCCCTTCCAGCTGGGGGTGGGACAAGCCCCACCCGAGGTTTTCCTGCACCTCCGGACTCTGGGGTAACCAAGACCAGAAGCCAGGCCAGCCCCTTGGCCTCTGAGTCCCCACCAGTCCCCTGGGAGCCGTCCTTGGGCCACATGTTTATGTAAAGGGCACAGACCACAAGTCAGTCCCAGGCCTGCAGTCCTACAAGTTTATCAAATTGTGCAGAAGTTAACTTCTCTGCCTGAAGGCCTTGCTGCCTCGGGGCACCTGGCCATCCATGTGGGAGCTCAGGTGGCTTCTGCACAACCCCCACCCCACTCCCACCCCCCCCACCACCCCTGGGCTTGGCAGCTGGAGTGGGGCCGAGACCCTGCGGGGACAGCCCCAGGGCCTCTAACTTCTCCCCTCTGAGCCCCTGGGTGGCAGTGGGACACCAAGGGTCCTCAGTCATCACACCAGGCATGGGCACACCCTATCACTTGGCCTCCTTCCTGGACTCCCACACTAACCACTGGGTTCTCCCGCCCTACAGCCACACACCCTCCATCCCCCAGAAGGGGAAGGGGGTGCTGGTGAGCAGGCCCTTCTAGTGCCCTGGGGCTGGGCAGGCTGGTCCCTGGGGGTCTCTGTGGCACCCCCCACACACCCTCAGAGCCGGGTGCAAGCCCGTCCTTTGCTGCTCCGAGTGTGAGAAGAGGGGCTGCATGGAGCTAAGAAGGGATTCCCTGGGGAGAGAAGGCTCCTGGGGTAGCCATCCTCTATTCCCCGCAGGAGACTTAGGGGGGCAGGATTTCTCACCTCTCCCTCAGGGCCAGCCTTGTGCCTCCCAACTGCGGGCCCCACTCTGACCTAGGACTCCGTCTTCCTGGAGACTGAGTGGGATTTCTGCCTCGGCAGACCCTCCCTACAACCACACAAGTTCCAGGTGGAGGGAAAGCAGGAGAGGATGGACAGAGGGAGGTCCTGGTCTGGGTCTTGTTCACCCTGTCGTGGAAACCAAAGGAGAGCAAGGAAGGGGGCGGGGGTGGACCCCTAGGTCACCCATCCTCCAAAGCCCCATTTGTTCTGGAAGCCAAAGCAGGCCCTTGGGGAGAGTGGACCCTGATCCTTCCTTCCCACCACAGCAGGGCACACACAGAGGCCAGCACCACTCATGAGAAAAAAAAAAATGTATTTTGAGGAAGCAAAATAACTGTGGCAAGGAGAAGCCATTTAGGCCATAGAGGATGTGCTAATGTGAGGATAAAAAGCTTTCTCTGCACCATTTGCATTTTTCCTTGGAAGAAAGTTGTCCTCCCAGGAAAGTTGTGAGCAGCACACAGTGGCTGGCCGGGTGCGATGTATCTTTGAAGGAGGCAGTGCCTGGGGCAGTGGGGCTGCTGGGTGCGGCCTGAAGGGCCAGCACCAGGGACCCATACTGGCAGGGTCTGCCTGGGCACCCCAGCACCCTGTTGGGGAAGGGCTAGCCGATCCACTCAGTCTTGTTGGCATAGCTGTGGCTCCTGGCGGTGCCCTGTGGACTGGCTGTCTCCCTCATCACTCTCCTCTTGGTAGGAGAGGATCCTGTGGTAGCAGACACTGGGGTCTGCCAAAGCCTGGAGATCGTTTTTGCACCAGCTGAACACCGGGGCCCTGAGCCCCTGGTGAGGCACCATTTTCTCCTCTAAGATCCGCCCCACAGCGGTCACGACCACCTGAGCCTCGGCAGAAGCGCTGTCCATGGCCGACCATGACTTGTCCCTGGCCCTGGGATGATGAAGGCTTGCTCTTCTGAAGGGAATCTTCCAGTCTTTTGTCTCTACTGGGAAAGAACCACTGTAGCAAGTGTTTCATCCTTCTCCTGAAGTAGTTTTCTGTAGAAGCCTCTTCCTCCTTCAGCAAGATCTCACAGACCTTGCTTCCCGAGGCTTCTGCTGACTCCTTGCTCTGGGCGGGACGTCTCACCTCATTAATCTGGAGAACCCTCAGTTCTGACAACTCTTTGGCATGCTCTCTCATGGGGGAACTCCTGGAGCTCTCTCTCCTCGGTGGGGACACATGATCTGCCCAGGCTCTTACATTGGTGCCGCAGTCCCAGGGGTTCTGGCTACCCATGGGGGCTCTGGCCATGAGATCTTTGGCCATGCAGCATCTGGGAAGTTATGTCTTCACTGGACCCGCTGTGAAGCCAAGACGTCAGCAGCGAGGAACATATTGGACGGACAGTCTTGAAGGAGACTCTCAGTGGCATAGGAAGACCCCAGTTTCACAGTCTTGAAGGAGCACTGTGGGGGTGGCGTCACGAGGCCGATTCTCTGACCCCACCAACTTCCAGGGTTCCAATCCCCTGTGCCGTGCCTCAAGGCGTAGTTTTGGCTCTTAGGCGACCAACTCTGTAGGTTTCTGTCGCTTTTCCCTGAAGACCCTGATCTTCTCAGCTTGCCATGGAGGCCTTGGTTGTTGGCCAGCACATGGGGTTCTAAGATGACTCCCCAGGCAGGGGCCTCCTAACCTCCCCAGCCTCACTGGACTCTTTGGCACTCAAATCCTGGGACTCTAAGTTGAGCTCTACCACTGTCACGTCCCATGAGACCGGACCCCCATTCACCTACTTGGCTCCTTCATGGCCGTTACTAGACTTGGACTTGATGCCAAGGTGCTGTTCATAAGAGTTCTCGAGGCAATCTCACTGTGCCAGATTCTGCCCACAAAGCTGTATGTGAAGGTCCAAGAAGGTGGCCTGGTCCCCTGTCCAGT
>PISX010037243.1:0-11224 GCA_004024625.1 Mellivora capensis
TCAGGTATATTTTAATTTGGCATGCATGCTTTGGCCAGACAGAAGGTTTGGCACAGTTTTGCATGTAAGAGATAAAACTCTAAGATCAGAGTATATGGGTTTCATATCACAGCCACACCATTTCCTACCTCTGTGATTTGAGGCAAGTTAATTAACTTCTAAGAGCCTCCATTTACTGACCTGTAATATAGAGATAATTCTACCTATGTAGTTATGTAATACAAGAATATCTGGCATATGGAAATAATAAAAGTTTAGCTATTATTAAATGGATTTCTGAAAATCAAATAAAGAAGTGGAAATAATGGTGGTAGCCCTCAGTTTTTTTAATTTATCTTAAGAAGAAATAAGTCAATGAGAAATCACCCAGTTCTAAATAGAGACTAAAGGTGGGAGATGGGATTAACTAAAGAAGATTGACTCTCATCCAAGGCTTGGGACTGTCATACTGTTTATTGGGTTTATCCAAATGGTAATCTGATTCCAAACTTGACACTTGTAACTCTCCTTTATTAATATCATCTCTTTTACCAGTTACATTCGTATAGAGGAAGACAGTCTACAGGTTGAAATAAATCTTCTCCAGGGGCAGAGGTCTAGGGACAGATGTGGTTGGCACCATCACTCTGTTTTATTTTATTTATGTTATTTTTAGTATTATTACTGGCTACACAAAAAATATGCTACTTTTTTTTTTGTTGCTTTTAATTGAGCATCATGTATACTTTTATTTTTATGCATGAACGCAGTAGGTGGGATTGAAATAAGCTGCCTAAAAATTCCCCAGAATAGTCCATAAACCATTTTTTTAAGATTTTGTTTATTTATTTGTCAGAGAGAGTGAGCACAGGCAGACAGAGTGGCAGGCAGAGGCAGAGGGAGAAGCAGACTCCCTGCCGAGCAAGGAGCCCGACGTGGGACCTGATCCCAGGACACCGGGACCATGACCGGAGCCGAAGGCAGCTGCTTAACCAACTGAGCCACCCAGGTGTCCCCATAAACCATTTTTAAGCATGCTTCATGCCTGGTTTATCATAATTGATATCCTGCATTTTTCTCAGTTCTCCCACATGACTGGCTTGATCCTGACCCATCCATTAATCTCAAGGCCAGACATTACAACTGGGCTATCATCCTATCATCTTCAGCTTTACTTTGATAAATGTCCCTATATTCTCATAATACTTTGTCATCTCTTCTTCACCCTCACTGTTGCAACAGACAACTAATGGTTTTCCTTTTGAGAATTTTGTACTCTTTCATTTTGTTCACTGAACTTTTGTCATAGTGGTTTTGCAAATGACTTCTTGATCAAGTTACTGCCCTGTAAATATTTTTAAAATATTTAATAATTAAAAAATTATAGAATAAAGTAAAAACTCCTTAGTGTATCAAAATAAATGATTATTGATTTGTTTCCATTTATCAGCCTTATTCTCAGATGTGCTCTTTTTTGGGCATTACATTTTGTTTCCCAAATAAATGTATGTGTTTTAATGACTCTGATGAGATTTGGGTCATTTCTCTCTCTTTGCTTGGAATGCTAACAGGGATGAGCCTGGTTGGGGTGTCTGCCTTGAGGTTAATTCTTGATTCCTGTTGTTAATTTGATATGTCGACTTGGATAAAATACAGTAAGATATTTGGTCAAACATTATTATAGTAATTGGTGTGAAAGCACTGCTAGATAAGATTAATATTTAAATCAGGTTTTAAGTAAAGCAGATTTTTCTGCATAATGTGGATGGGGTGGGCCTCATTCAATTAGTTGAAGGCCTTAGTAGAAAAAGACTCATCTCCCTGGAAGAAGGAGCAACTTTTCTAGCCAATAACCTTTGACTCAAACAGCAACTCTTCCATGGGTCTCCATCCTGCTGGCCTATGCTACAGGTTTTGTATTTCTCAAACGTCCACAATCATATGAGCCAATTTAAAAAATCCTGTCTCCCTGTTTGCCTCTCTCTATGTATCTATCTCTATTTATCATCTTTCTATCTTATTCTCTCTCTTTCTCTGTAAACCTGATACATTCCCTAAAGGCAGCTTGAGGACAGGGATATGACCTTTCATCTTTCTATCATCTAGCATTTTGCCTGGTATTCAACTGATAAATAATGAAACTATTCAGTTAATAAAATATCATTCACACTAACATTTTTAACCTGCCTCTTTCATCAGTTATCTTCAATGTTTAATTATCTGCTCAAATAACTGCTAACATATCTCACCGGTGTCCTATTTCCTCAACATTAGATGATGAGTCCTTTCTCTTCTATTTTATGCTTTTAAACTAACACCAGAAACTTCTATACATTAGTCACCCATTAGCCAGAGGGATATGTTCCAAGACCCTTTGTGAATTCCTGTAAATACGGATAGTACCAAACCCCAGATACACTGTGTTTTTTCCTATACATACATAACTATGATAAAGTTTAATTTATAAGTCAGGCACAGTAAGAGAGAGATTAATAACAATAACTAAAAATAGAACAATTATAACAACATACTGTAATAAAAGTTATGTGAATGTGGTTTCTCTTTCTCCTTCTCAAAATGTCTTATACTGTACTCACTCTTCTTCTTGTGATGATGTGAAATGATAAAATACCTCTGTGATGAGACGAAGTGAGGGAACTGTAGGCATTGTGAAGGTAATATTAGGCTATTATTGACTTTTTTTTTAGTGTTCCAGGATCTTTTCTTAAAAATTTAATTTAATTTATTTTTTTTTAGTGCTCCAAAATTCATTGTTTATGCACAACACCCAGTGCTCCATGCAATACGTGCCCTCCTTAATACCCACCACCAGGATCACCCAAACCCTGACCCCTCTCCGCTCCAAACCCCTCAGTTTGTTTCTCAGAGTCCACAGTCTCTTATGGTTCATCTCCCTCTCCAATTTCCCCCAACTCACTTCTCTTCTCCATCTCCCAATGTCCTCTGTGTTATTCCTTATGTTCCATAAGTAAGTGAAACCATATGATAATTGACTCTTTCTGCTTGACTTATTTCACGCAGCATAATCTCTTCCAGTTCTGTCCATGTCAGAAGGAGAGTCATCTGCTTCCAGACCTCAGCTGACCATGGGTAACTACAACCATAGAAAATGAAACCATGGATAATAGGGCCACTATTGTAGTGCCCCCTTCTTCCATTAAATAAACACTGTGCTCTGAGCAGCTGTTTTGTTCATTGTACCCTAACATACTTTGTACGTTCTTCTCCTCTGCCTTTGCTCAGGCTCTCATCCTTGCAGGGATATCTTTCACAGCATCCATCTAGAGAATCTTGCCTACACTTAATCCCATCTTCTTGAGACATCTTCTCTTTCAATTCAGTTCTAAAGATCTGTCTTCTTGCTTTAAAAGACTTCTTCCAAAGCCATAATTTCACATATCATGCAGTGTCTTATATTACTGGTTATTCATTTTTCTCTGTGTTACTTATGTTAGTGCTAATATTTAAGGGCAAGTATTAAAAGTTAAAAATGTGTGAGTCTGAAACAAGATGAACTTTCCAGAGAATCTGGAGAAATTGAAATAGAGTATCATGGCAGCCTGTATTCTGATTTTACTATTAATATCATTTTAAAAGACGTTTTTGATAGATGCTTACAAGAGGATTGAATAAATAATTTATTTTCCAATCTTCACTAGAGTATTATTGGAGTTTTCTTTGCTCATGAAGTTTCTACCTGACCATAATCTCTGGTTCAAGGAGATAAATTATTTTGTCTTTTAAAATAATACCCTTACTTTAAGGGAAAAAATGACAAGCTGAGAAGAAAGGGAGGGAAATCTATTTTATCTATTTATGTTTGTTGAGACTAAGGGATAGAATTTGTTTTTTTGAGGGTGTATGTATGTGTTGATGGCTTAAGAATTGTTTTTTGCTCAAGATATTCCAAATTTAAACCTTGGAAACATATAAAGGTAAAAATAAAAGGTAGGGTAATAAAAACATTTAAATATATCCACAAAATACTATTGTAAATGTGATATTTAAGAAAGAAGAATAAAAGAAAAAGGGGCACTGATTTTGTGTGAAAGTATTTTTTTGATAAGAATAATATTTAAATCAGTAGATTTTTAGTTCATAGCAAAATTGAGAAGAAAATTCAAAATTTCCCATATAGCCCTTGCCTCCACATATGTATAGCCTTCTTTATTATCAGTGTCCCCTACCAGAGTGGTATTTGTTACAACAATGAACCCTACATTGACATATCATAATTACCCAAAGTTTATAGTTTATAGTTCATTCTTGGTGTTAATAAGTTCTGTGAGTTTGAACAAACCTAGAATGATATGTATTCATCATTATAGTATCATACAAAGTATTTTTACTTTTTTAAGAATCCTTTGTGTTCCTTCTATTCCTGTCTGCTCCAACACACAACATCCCTGACAATCACTAATATTTTTACTGTATCTATAGTTCTGCCTTTTCTAGAAGTCAAATAGTTAAGTTTGTACAGTATGTAGCTTTTTCAGATTGGTTTCTTTTATTTAAAAATATCCATTTAAGTTTCTTCCATGTCTTTTCATGGCTAGATAGCTCTTTACATTTTAGCACTGAATAATATTCCATTGTCTGTATGTATCATGGTTTATTCACTCATTCCCCTACGAAGGACATCTCAGTTGCTTCCAAGTTTTGGCAGTTATGAATAAAGTTGCTTATGAACATCTGTGTGAAGATTTATGTGTGGACATAAGTTTTTAGCTCCTTTTGGCAGATACCAAGAAGCATGATTATTGGATTGCATAGTAAGATTATGTTTATTTTTGTAAGAAGTCACGTTATTGTCTTCCTTTTTTTTTTTTAAAGATTTTATTTATTTGAAAGAGAGAGATCACAAGTAGGCAGAGAGGCAGGCAGAGAGAGGGAGAGAGAGACAGAGAGAGAGGAGGAAGCAGGCTCCCCGCCTAGGAGAGAGCCCGATGTGGGACTCGATCCCAGGACCCCGAGATCATGACCTGAGCCAAAGGCAGAGGCTAAACCTACTGAGCCACCCAGGCGCCCCACCTTATTGTCTTCCAAAGTGGCTGTGACATTTTGCATTCTTGTCAGCAATGAATGAGAGCTCCTGTTGCTCCACATCTTTGTCCACATTTGGTGTTGTCAGTATTTTGGATTTTAGCCATTCTAATAAATGTATATTTATTAGATATAATGTGTAATGTGTGTACATGTGTAATAATATCTCATTTTTGTTTTAATTTGCATTTTCCTGATGATAAATGATGTAGAGCATCTTTTCATATGCTTGTTAGCCATTGATACATCTTTATGGTAAGGTTTTTCTTAAGTTCTTTGACCCATTCTTTGACCAGGTTGCTTATTTTCTTATTGTTGCATTTTAAGATTTCTGTGTGTATCTTGGGTAACAGTTTTGGTTTGTCTTTAATCAGATGTGTTTTTTTGCAGATATTTTCCCCAGTGGCTTGTCTTCTCATTCTTTTGACATTGTGTTGCATAGAGCGAAATTTATAGCTTTAATGAAGTCCATCTCATCAGTTACTTCTTTTGTGGTTTATGGTGGTGTATGTGAAAATTCATTGTCATACTAAAGGTTATCTAGGCCGGTCAGTTGTAACAGCAACACTTGCTTAAAAGACTGTCTTTGTTCTATTGTATTGCTTTTTCTCCTCTAAGATTGACTGTATATTTGGGGGGCTTTTTCTGGGGCTATCTGTTTTCTTTGATCCTATTGATCTTTTTATTTGTTCTCTCATCAGCAACATACAATATTGATTACTGTAGCTTTATAATGAGTATTGAAGTAGGGTAGTGTCAGTCTTCCAACTTGGTTCTTCTCCTTCAAAATTGTGTTAGATATTTTGGATCTTTTGCCTCTCCATATAAAGTTTAGAATCAATTTGTCAATATCCACAAAATAACTTGTTGAGATTTTTTTTAAAAGAAGATTTTATTTATTTATTTGACAGAAAGAGAGAGAGAGAGAGAAAGGGCAAGCATGAGCAGGGGAGAGGGGCAGAGGGAGAGGGAAAGCAGACTTCCCACTGAGCAGGGAGCCTGATGTGGGGCTCAGCTCCAGAAGGCTGAGGTCATGACCTGAGCGGAAGGCAGACGCTTTACTCACTGAGCCACCCCACCCCACTTGTTGAGATTTTTGTTGGAATTCTGTTGAAACTACTAATAATAAAGTTGAGAAGAACTGACATGTTGACAATATTGAGACTTCCATCTATGGACATTTATTTAGTTCTACATTTATTTAGTTATTTTATTTTGCTCCTCAGTTTTATAATTTTCCTAACCCTAACCCTAACTACTTCATGTTTTGGAAGTGATAATGCAAATGGTTGTGTGTTTTAAATTTTAAATTCCATTTATTTGTTGCCGGTATATAGGAAAGTGATTTTATGTATTAACTTTGTATCCTGCCACTTTACTATAGTCACTTATTAATTCTAAGAGGTTTTTTTTGTTGATTTATTGGAGTTTTTACATAGATAATCATATCCTCTACAAAGATGGTTTATTTGCCAATCTGTGGGCTTTTTACTTTTTGTCATATTGCATTAGCTGAGACTTCTAGTGTGGTAAGGAAATATAGTGGTGGGAGGGACATCTTTGCCTTGTTTCTGATCTGTGGGGAAAACTTCAATTTTTTTACCCCTAAGTAAAATGTTACCTGTAGTTTTTTTCTATATATTCTTGATCAAATTGAGGAAATTCCTTTCTATTTCTAGTTTTTATCATGAATAATTATTGGATTCTGTACCATGCTTTTTCTGCTTCCATTGATATGATCGTGTGATTTTTCTTCTTCAGTCTATTGATTTGATAAATTATATTAATTGATTTTTGAATGTTGAACCAGCTTTGCATACCTATGTTAAGTCACACTTAGTTGTGGCATACAATTCTTCTTATAGATTTTTGGACTGATACCTTTTTCTTTTAAAGATTTATTGATTTATTTTAGAGAGAGAGAGAGAACATGGTGGAAAGAGGCAGATGGGAAGGGAGAGAGAGTCCTAGGAAGACACTGCCTGACACAGAGCTGAAACCAAGAGTATATGCTTAACCATCTACACTATCCAGGCGCTCCATGGACTCACTCTTACTTTTAAATAAAGTAAAATCTCAATAGTATAGAGCAAAGTGTTTAGATTTACAGCTTTGAAATATGAATCTGAGAGACTTCTCCCATCATGTGAACCTGATATTCTGAACCATATGGTATGAACAACATTCAGTATTTAATAAATGAATGATTGCATAAACTAAAGTTTGGGTAGACTAATACACTTTATATTCAGTGTGAGTGAATTGGAATAAACTTTTTTTTCTCCTTAAATTTAGGATATTAGAAAGAAAACTCAGGGGAGAATAAAAAAAGATGGAGTAATAAATCTCAATCCTGGTTGCCTACCAGAATTACCTAGAGAAGATTTATACAGAGTAGTGCTTGGGATTTACCCATGAGGAAGCATGATCTCTGGGTGGTGGGGCCCAAGTGTGATATTGTTTTAAAACTCTAGGTGATTTTAATATGCTGACATTGTTAAGAACTCCTGTTTCAGAAATTCAAAGTGTATGAGTATGACAATAATTTAAATATTTGGGTAAAAATTACTCAGCAATAATTTTTTCTTTAAAGAATTTTTTTTTTCAATAAAGACGTCTTAAAAGAAGCACTGTCTCATAGTTATGGATGCTATCATTGCTCTCACACAGCAGTAGCTGAGGAGATGGAAATTTCGCTTTCTTGTCATGACTCATATATATAAAAAAGTAGGGTTAGACAATTATATGTTACAAAAGACAATATGCTAATATCTCAAGTCATTGTAAAAACATTCCCCTTTATAGTTCTTGACTGCAGTAGAATTCTTTTCTTTGTCCCACATTAATTCACCTTTCTAATAGATTTCAAAAGTTTTCTAAACACTTTTTTCACCTGACATATATTGTAAACCCATTTTCTCTCCATTTCAGTTAGGAAATTTATAATCTGACTCTAAATTACTAAGAAATGTAATTTCTGGGAACAACACCACAGAAAACAACACCGTATAATTTAGCCTGTGTATTTGACTAAAAACTGTCTTTTTTTAAGCTTTTATCTATTTATTTGACAGATAGATAGAGAGCACAAGTAGGCAGAGCAGCAAGCAGAGGGAGAAGGAGAAACAAGGCTCTCTGCTGAGCAGGGAGCATGATGCAGGGTTCAATCCCAGGACTCTGGGATCATGACCTGAGCAGAAGGCAGACGCTTAACTGACTGAGACACACAGGCACCCCTAAAAACTGTATCTTTAAATTTATCTTCTTAAAAATAATGTAGTACAACAAGATTTTGAAAAATGGCAGTTGAGGAAACTTCTTGTTTGTACTCCTTTTTTATTTTGGTAATTTAGGGAAGGAAACAGAAAACACAATTTGGTATTTTAAATCCTCAGCTACTGTTGAATCCTTTCTGAGTTAATTAACATTGTCATAATAATATTATTTCACCTTCTTAGTGTTATAATACAGTATTTGAGGAGCTTGTGTTTTAATTTTAATATTTTCAGGAAGTTACCATTTGTGGAAGGAATGGAAAGTCTGGCAAGGTGATTCTAGGTATGTAGATAACTACATTTCAGTTTTTTAAGATAAAGACATTAGATTTTTTAAGATCCTAGGAAGACTTTGGGGTGCCTGGGTGGCACAATTGTTTAAGGGTCTACCTCTTGGATTCAGCTCAGGTCATGATTTCAGGGTCATGAAATTAAGCCCCCTGCCCCACCCCCTGTGGAGCCCCATGTGGAGTCCTTTGTGGAGCCTGGCATGAGGCGCTGCTCTCAGCCCAGAGTCTGCTTCAGATTCTCACCCCCCTCTTTGCTCCTCCCCATTGTGCTTGCCTTCTCTCAAATAAATAAATAAATAAATAAATCTAAAATAAAATAAAATATAATAAAAAAGAGGTGCCTGGGTGCCTCAGTTGGTTAAGCATTTGCCTTTGGCTCAGGTGATGGTCCTCAGGTCCCGGGATGGAGCCCTGAGTCTGGCTCCCTGTTCACTGGGGAGTCTGCTTCTCCCACATCCCTCTCCATTCTCTCTCTCTCAAATGAATAAATAAAAAATCTTTTGAAAAAATACTAAAATAAAATCTTGGAATACTTTAAACTTAATGGTAATGTTAACTAAGGCCAATTATTCTGTGTCAATCTCAGAAAAAGCAAGTCCCTAGAGAATTGATTTAATTACACTTTTGAAGTATGAAAGTCTTCACTTTCTCCTCCTTCTCCTGCTTCTGCTTCTTCTCTTTATCTTCTTCCACTTCCTCTTGATCATCATCATTGTTATTTTTCCCTAGGAGTCACTATAATTAACAATGAACTTTAAGGGCAGGAATATTTTGTTCAAATAGGTATTTTGGAAGGTGACTTCTAGGAATGGAGAAATAAGGAAACACTGAGAAGAATCTTTACAACAGTGTAGTAGTTATAGATTTCATAGGCAGGGTACTAAAAAATAGCAAACAAAAATCATACATTGGACTTCATTAAAATGAAAAATATTGGGACGCCTGGGTGGCTCAGTTGGTTAAGCAGCTGCCTTCGGCTCAGGTCATGATCCCAGCATCCTGGGATCGAGTCCCACATCAGGCTCCTTGCTCGGCGGGGAGCCTGCTTCTCTCCCTCTGCCTCCGCTCGCTCTCTCTCTCTCTCTCTGACAAATAAATAAATAAAATCTTTAAAAAAAATGAAAAATATTTCTTTTTCAATAGATATCATTAAGAATCTTAATGATTCTTAAGAGCAAAGGATCATGGGGGGAAATTGTGGGAATTGGGGCGGTTGGGGACAGGGGCTTAAGTCCCTGGACCCAGGACAACCATCCCTGTCGCTGAGCCAGAGAGTGCAGTGAAAAAATCAGGTCTTGGTCCCTGAGCCGTGAGCATGCCACCCAAGTGCGCCTGGGAGCACCTGGGTGCATCTGGGACGTGGCTCCCATGAGGGGCCGGGAGACTTGCCAGCTGGCAGAACTACAGCCCTTGGCACTATCCACGCGCGCAGGCCGCGCCACACTACCAGAGTCTGAGTCGTGCCCCACAGAGAGGCACGTGCAGGCGCCAGCCCGGCGCTCTTGGACCTGGAGAGTCTGAGTGCTCCTAGCCTGGGCCAGTGGGAAAATCTCAGTGTGTGATCGCTGCTTGGGACCTCTCTGGCAGTCTGGAGCTGCCCAGACAGCCGCCGCTGTTGTGGTTTTGGGTACAAGTAGGAGTTCCTGCGACCCCAGGGATTGCAGCTGGGAACGTGCTCTGCTCACGGCCAAGGGGGAATTTATGTGCTCTGGAGCACCCAGAGGGGAACAGACTGAGGCTTCTCTCTGAGAGGGAGGTCTAGGTGCAGTTTGCTTTCCTCTAAACCTCCAAAAACCATCCAAAGCCGACAAGGCGAGAGAAAACAAATGAACAAACAAATTAAAAAAAATAAAAACCTCCAGAGAACAAAAGCCTGAAAAACCTGTTTCCTCAGAGCCCACCCCCTTGATGGGGGCAGAAAGACTTAACTCAGGGAACATCATTGACTGAAAACCCACATGGCAGGCCCCTCCCCCAGAAAGCCAACCAAAAAGAAAAAAAAATAAAAAGACAACCATCACTATTTAAAAGATACAACCTTTATTTTTAATTCGTTCCCACTATTCTGGTTCATTTTTTATAGATAATTTTTTAACCTAGTTACCATCACAGTGAGATGTCCAGTACAAATTTTTTTGTCCAGGTCAAATTCCATAATAACCTTTTAACCTGAACTTTTTGATACATATTCCTGTGTTTTTCTTTTGCTTTCCTATTTTTTAATTTTTCATATTATTTTATTTTAGTTTAGCTTATTCTTTTTTAATTTTAATTTTTTAATATTCATATAGAGTTTAACTTCAAAGTTAAACTTTCCCCAATCAATGCTACCCCTATAGGTAAACCAGTTTTTATTCCCCCTCTATCATAGTGTTTCTGTGTATTTGTGTTTGTCCTGGTAGTATATAAGCTTATACTTGGGGTTCTTTTTGATGAGGTTCTTTTTTTGCTTTGTCTTTATATATATATGTGTATATATATATATATATATTTTTTTTTTTTTTTTTTTTTTTTTTTTTTTTTTTTTTTTTTTTTTTTTTTTTTTTTTTTTTTTTTTTTTTTTTTTTTTTTTTTTTTTTTTTTTTTTTTTTTTTTTTTTTTTTTTTTTTTTTTTTT
>PISX010037244.1:0-11263 GCA_004024625.1 Mellivora capensis
CCTTTGAAGTGCATGGGAACTCTTTGATCTCTCTATAGTGTGTTCCTGCTTATCCCCTCACTCTATGAAATATGTGAACTAAGGTCCAGACTTTGCAGAGAATAGCTGCACAGCTGCCAGGATTGTCATCCTTTCCATCCCCCTTATTAGTTAACATGAATACAGCTCTGTTTAAACTGTATGGAGTTTTCTCCTTTGTTTTCTGGACTCAAAGTACCTTCTCAGTTTAGAGATCCTTTATTTTCCCTTCCCCATCTTCTAACACCAGGACTTCCAGTACTATGTTAACAAAAGTAGCAAGAGTGGACATCCTTGTCTTGTTTTTGATCTTAGAGGAAAAGCCCTTAGTTTTCCACCATTGAATCTGATGCCAGCTGCTGATATTCATAAATGACCACTAAATCTACTTTGTTGACCATTTTTTATCATGAACATATGTTGAATTGTGTCAAATGTTTTTTCTGTATCTATTGAGATGATTATATTATTTTTATCCTTCATCTTGGTTAATCTGGTGCATTGCGTTGATTGATTTGTGAATATTGAACCATTCCTGCATTCCTGTAATAATCTCACTTGATCGTGGTAAATGATCCTTTTAATGCATTTTTTAAATTGATTTGCTAATATTTTGTTGAGGATTTTTATACCTGTTTTCATCAGGATATTGACCTGTAGTTTTCTTTTTCTGTAGTGTGTTTGCATGGTATTGTTATCAGGGCAATACTGGCCTTATTTGGAAGTGTTCCTTCCCCTTCTATTTTTTTTTTTTTTTTTAATAGCTTTGGGACAATAGGTATTAACTCTTCACATGTTTGGCTGTGAAGCCATCTGGGCCTGACTTTGTTTTTTGGGGAGTTTTTTGCTTGTCAATTCAGTTTCATTACTGGTAATTGGTCTGCTCAGATTTTCTGTCTTCCTGAATCAGTTTTGGAGGATTGTATGTTTCTAGAAATTTCCCCTTTTCTTCTTTTTTGTCCAGTTTGTTGGCATATACATTTTTGTTGTCTCTTTTAATCCTTTGTATTTTTGTGGTGTTGATTGTTCTTTTTCTTTTCTGCCTTTAATTATTTGAGTTCTCTCTTTTTCTTGATGGGTCTTGCTAAATGTTTATCAATTTTGTGTGTCTTTTCAAGGAACTAGTTCTTCGTTTTATTGTTAATTTTTTATTGTCTCTTTTTAGTCTCTTTTATTCATTTTTGGCTTCACTATTATTTCAAATCCTTCTGCTAACTTTGGGTTTCATTCCTTTTCTAGTTACTTTAGGTGTAGTTTAGATTGTTTATTTGAGATATTTATTTTTTCTTGAGGTAGGCCTGTATCTCTAAAATTTCTAGGAACAACTTTCACTGCATCCCAAAGATTCTGGATCATTGTGTTTCATTTTCATTTATGTCCATGTATTTTTTTTATTTCCTCTAATTTCTTCATTGACCCATTGGTCATTGTTTTTTAAAGTTTTATTTAGAGAGAGAACAAGCAGGAGGCAGGGCAGAGGGAGAGAGTTCATTCTCAGGGGCTCATTGCACTGAGACCATGACTTGAGCCAAAATCAAGAGTCTGACGATTAACTGACTGAGCCACTCTGGCAAACCTCCCCCCATTGGTTGTTTAATAATGTGTTGTTTAACCCCCATATTTATTGTTTGTTTATTTTCTAGGGGTGTGTGTGTGTGTGTGTGTATGTGTGTGTAATTTCTTGTTTCATATCCCTGTTGTCAGAAAAGATGCTTGATAAGATTTCAAGCTTCTTAAATTTATTGAGTCTTGTTTTGGGGGCTAACATGATCTCTCCCAGAGAATGTTCCATGTACACTTGAAAAGAATGTGTATTTTCTTTTTTTTAGGTGAAATGTTCTGTATATCTATTAAGTACATTTGGTCTAATGTGTTGCTCAGAAACATTGTTTCTTTATTGATTTTCTGTCTGGATAATCTATCCATTGTTATAAGTGAGGTATTAAAGTCTCCTAGTATTATTGTTTTACTGTCATTGTCTCCCTTTATGTCTGCTAATATTTGCTCTATGTATTTAGGTATTCCAGTGTTGGGTGCATAAATATTATAATTTTTATATCCTTTTGTTGGATTGATCCCTTTATCATTATGTAATGTCTTTCTTTGTCTTATGCTACAGTCTTCATTTTAAAGCCTATTTTGTCTGATGCTACCTCGGTTGTTGTTTTTTTTTTTAAGATTTTATTTATTTATTTGACAGGGAGAGAAAGAGAGAGAGATCACAAGTAGGCAGAGAAGCAGGCAGAGAGCGGGAAGCAGGCTCCCCGCTGAGCAGAGCGCACAATGTGGGGCTGGATCCCAGGACCCTGAAATCATGATCAGAGCTGAAGACAGAGGTTTAACCCACTGAGCTAACTAGATGCCCCATATATATCCTTTATTCACTTAAAAATTTTTTTTTAATTTTTATTTATTTATTTGACAGAGAGAGAGAGAAAGAGCACAAGCAGGTGGAGTACCAGGCAGAGGGAGAGAGAGAAGCAGGCTCCCTGCTGAGTAAGGAGCCTGACACAGGGCTCAATCCCAGGACCCTGGGATCATGATCTGAGCCACAGGCAGATGCTTAACCAACTGAGCCATCCAGGTGCTCCCCCTCAGTTTTTTTTTATACCATTTGCATGCAATGTTATCTTTTTCTATCCATTCACTTCCAGTCTATGTGTCTTTAGGTCTGAAGTGAGTCTCCTGTGGACAGAATATAGATGAGTCTTGTTTTGTTTCTTTTTTTTTTTTTTTTTTTTTCAATTCTTTCCATCACCCTATGTTTTTTGATGGGAGCATTTAGACCATTTACATTTAAAGTAATTATTGGGGCCTCCTGGGTGGCTCAGTCGGTTGGTTAAGTATCCAAGTGTTGTCAGCTTAGATCCTGTTCACAGGATCCTGAGATCAAGCCCCACATCAGGCTCCTCACTCAGTACTAGAGTATGCTGGAGCTTCTCTCCTTGACCCACTCCCCCGCACTCCCCACCCCTGTGTTCATGTTCCCTCTCTCCCTCAAATAAGTAAATAAATATTAAAAAAATAAAGTAATTATTGATAGTTATGTACCTACTACCATTTTTTTTTCCTAGTTGTTTCTGTACTTCTCTGTTCCTTTCTTCTTTTGTGCTCTTTCCTTGTGATTGGTGATTTTCTTTACTATTATGCTTGGCTTTCTCTCTCTCCATTTTTTTGTGTATGTGTTATAGGTTTTTGGTTTGTGGTCACCATTAGGTTCATGTATAACAAAAGGATATAAACTTTTTATGACTCTTGAAATATATTGTCATATATATTCCAAAAAAAAGTAAAATCTTAACATTTTAAAACTGCAAACTCATTCTACTTGTGTTGCAGTTGCTAGAACCACCTCTCGTTCCTGACATTCAGTCTTTAAACTTCTTGGAATCTGGGTTGTTCCCTGCCCATTTTTTCAGGTACTCACTATCTTCTCATTGAACTATACTATCCTCCAGACCAGGTATGAAGTTCTGAATGCTGGCAGCCTGCCAACACAAGAAGTGAGTAGAATTTGGGGTCATACAGACCTGAGTTCAAATCCCAGCTCCATTGTCTCCTGGCTGTGTGATCTTGGGCATGTTCTTTAAATTTTTGGATCCTCAGTTTCCATATCTGTAAAAATATGATAGTTTCTACCTCACAATATTGTTGTGGATTATTTGGGTCAATATATGCCAGGGCCTCCCTGGGACTTGAAAGTGTCTGTGGTATTTTTCTGTGCCACTGAAAGGGTAAAATTTCAGGGAGATACTCTTTTTTTTCCCCTTTTTCTTGTATTTTCTTTTTTTAGGTTAGTTATTATTCTTGGTATTCATTTAATCTGCTATGTACATTCCAGACAAAATACACATAAGATGTGTCTGTTATTGAAGAAGCAGTATGGTAGAGACATGGACATTTTTTTCTGGGATCTGAGCAGGATTTTGCTGAAGAGACAACAGTGGTGGATGGTGTTATCAGTTGAACTGAATTGCCAAATGTTCAGATTTCTCTTTTTAAAAATTGATTTTTCTTTTAATAAGGAGTTTTGGTGTGTTTTGTAAAGAGTTTATATTTTTGAGTAGTTTTAGGTTTATAGCAAAATTGAGGGGGAAGTACAGAGAATACCTATGTACCCTTTGCTTCTATATAGTCTCTCCTACAATGAATAGTATGAGTGCTACATTTGTTGCGGTAGATGAACCTGTATTTTCCACAGTCCTGGTTTACCTTATGGTTTGTTCTTAGTGTTGTACTTTTTATGGGTTTGGACAAAAGGATAATGACATGTACCCATCATTATATTATCACACAGTATTCTAACTGCCTTAAAAATCCTCTGTGCTACACCTAAGACCTTCTGGCTTGCCCCCACACCAGCTTCTAGCAACCACTCATCTTATTACTTTCTCCATAGTTTTCCTTTCCCATAATGTTACATATTTGGAATCATAAGGCATATAGCATTTTCAGTTGGCCTACTTCACTTAGTAATATGCATTTAAGCTTCCTCCATGTCTTTTTATGGCTTTATAGCTCATTTCTTTTTAGCACTGGATATTATTCTATTGTCTGGATGTACCACAGTTAATTTACCCATTCATCTACTAAAGGACATCTAGATTGCTTCCAAGTTTTGGCAGTTATGAATAAAGCTGCCATAAATATCCACATGCAAGTTTTTGTGTCGGCATAAGTTTTCAGTTCCAGTTGCTAAATATCCAGGAGCATGATTACTGAATTCTAAGATAAGAAACTGTCAAACCAGCTTCCAAAGTGTCTGTACCAATTTGCATTTCCCCTAGCAATGGATTAGACTTCCTACTGCTGCACATCCTTGGCAGCATTTGGTGTTGTCAGTGTTCTAGGATGTGGTCATTCCAATAGGGATATTTATATTCTTATATATACATATATTTATAGGTATTTTATTGTTGTTTGAATTTGTATATCTGATGACTTATGATGTGGAGAATCTTTTCAAATACTTATTTGCCATCTGTACATTTTCACTGGTGAAACATCTCTAGAGGACTTTGGCCCATTTTAAAATCAAATTGTTTGTTTTCTTATTGTTGAATTTTAAAAGTTCTTCATATGTTTTGCTAGCTGTCCTATATCAGATACATTTTTTTTGCAAAAAAAAATTGCTCCCAATCTTTGGCTTGTTTGCTCATTCTTCTGAAATTATCTTTCACTAAATAGTTTTTAATTTTAATTAAGTCCAGCTTATCAATTTTTTAATGGATCATACCTTTGGTATGGTATCTAAAAGGTTATCACTGTACCCAAGTCATCTAGGTTCTAGAGAGCCCAGAAACAGATACACATAATAGAGTCGACTGATCTTTGATGGTGGAACAAAGGCAATACAATGGAGCAAAGATAGTCATTTACACAAATGATGCTGGAACAACTGGACATCCACATGCAAAAAAAGGACATAGGCGTAGGCCTTATTCACTTCACAAAAATTAAATTAAAATGGATCTTAGACCTAAATGTAAAATGCATATTCCTTTGGGATAAAAATTCTAATCACTTATTTTCCTAAAAATTCTAATCACTTATTTTCCCAGAGTTATTGGCCAGCTAGTATTATGTCCATGTAACACAAAGTAGTCTCTATTCTTATGGGAAGTCCTTTGCTCATGTGGCTTCCCACTCAGGTCTCTGTTTCCTTATCCATAAAAACAAAAGTTAACATATAATATTACTTGCAAAATATCATACTCTTACTTTTCCTTCTCCTTTACAGCCGACTCTGTCAACCTGGAACTATACTACACGCATCTTCCTAGTCCTGACTATAGAAATCCCACTCTTGTAGGGACTCAGTATGAATGACAAAGTACAGAATATGTTTTGTGCCATCTGAAACCAGCTTCACAAACCTACAGTTCTGGCAGGTTACTCAGAATTGTAGAAAATAGGAATTTAATGGCAATTTTTTTAAAAGGTATGTGCTTCTATAAAGTCATATCCAACAAAACAACACAACTGAGTGGCCAGTGGGTAATGGCCCTGGTGATATCAAAAAGAAAAAGTCCTCGTCTTGTAATAGCTTCTGCTTTGTGAGAGAGTCTGACTCGTAAATAGATCAGTTCAACCCAGTGAGGTAAATCCTGTCACAGCAGAATGTATAATGTTCTATGAGCTCACAGAGGAGGGTCATGAAGCTTGGTGGGAGTGGGGCGTGATCATGAAAGGCTTGGTTTCAGAACCCTGGCAGGTCCATCATGATACAATCAGATATTGAGAAGAAATTATTGATCCTTTCAGCAGTGAGTTCACCAACCAAGCAATCAACCAAAAGAATCTATTAACCCACCAAATTTTTCTTAAGTTAGATGTTTTTAGGAGCCCAGGCATGTGTCCTTTCTGGTTATGATCAATATGTACCAAGGATTCCAGTCTGTGAATACCCAGAAAAAAGATTAAGGCACCAGAGAGTAGAAATCCCCTGTTAGGCAAAGGTTTTCTGTCCCTGCTCAGGTTAACTGTTTTTGTTTGATCTGTGGCCTTCCTGACTTGGTACAGCCTTTCCATGTGACCTATAATAATTACCTTCCTCTCTTTGCTTATTTGGTTGAATTTGATCTCTCTGGTTATTCTGTAATGCCAGATCTGGATCCCTAAACTCTCCTTGTCCACTCATGTCTAGACTTGACATACTTTCATACTTTTTAGTCCTTCCTTCCCTAGCACAGACTCATATCCTCTTGGAGCTGTGTGTTTGTGTGTACATACTTGTAAAATATAAGGACATTGGCACTCATTCTACTTGACATGTAATAGTTACACAGCCTACCCTTGTTTGTGGACCCAGTGACTTTGAAGACACAGCTCTTTCAAGGGTGACTTTTTGTGGAAGTCAAATTCTGCCAGAAGTTCCTTTGCATTGCTAATAACGAGGTGTTTCTTTCCTTTTTTGCTAAATGCACTATCCTTTTGGTTAGTTCAAAAGTCCTTGAGTTTCTGCTTTTATAGATTTAGGTTGGTAAAAATCCCAAGTTTGTTTCCAGTGTCAATATTTTACCAGCATTTCTTTTCATGGTACCTTTTAAGGGCTGGTCAGTGAGATCCTTGACTAAGCTACCAGTGTAAAAGCTCCTTGAGTAACCCAAGAGTTGTTGCTATTTACATCAGTTAATTTGCTAGCAGAAGAGAATGCCACAGTTTCGACAGGGAGCTGTAGACTTCTGAGAATCACCGAGACAAAATTGCCAAATGGCAAATACTCTTTTCAAGTCTATAGGTATCACTGATGTGGGTAGAGATGAGTTTTTGAGGAATAATGGCTAAAAACGATGAATGGCTGTTGTGGTTAAGATTGTGTCTGCTAAGGCCATTGAGAATATCAAATGCCTCAGTTGACCTAAAATTTTTCTTCAGTAAGGGATTTGGTGAGACTTTCTGCCCAACAAATTGTCATCAATAGTCCATCTGGCCCTATCACTAAGTCCTATGGGTCAGGCAATATGTCAAGTATTGGGGATATAGTTGTGAACAAGACCATAATAATCATGGAGTTCTAGAAGTTTCCAAGGTATAAGGGGTAGAGGAAATGGAAAGGTAACAGTTTTTATGTGTGCTGGGTAAGGGAAAGAGGGGCTACAAGATGATCTGGGGAGATTGTTCAGGACACATTTATGTCTTAGTCAATAGACATATTATTAATGCTAATAATAACCAACTGAAACTTTCTGAGGCTGAGTTGGGGGAAGCAGTGCATTTGATATAGACACAGAAACTAACTTTTCTCAAATACCATTTACTTTGTTTCATTAAAGAGGGAAAAATAGGTTTTATTTAAACATTATTTTCTAAGACATACTGTCTGTTAGTACTATTGACTTTATTTTTCATTTATTATTTTTTAAAAGATTTTATTTATTTATTTGACAGAGATCACAAGTAGGCAGAGAGGCAGAGAGAGAGAGAGAGGAGGAAGCAGGCTCCCTGCTGACCAGAGAGCCCGATGTGGGGCTTGATCCCAGGACCCTGGGACCATGACTCGAGCCAAAGGCAGAGGCTTTAACCCACTGAGCCACCTAGGAGCCCCTGTATTGTTGACTTTAAGTGTTCTTTTTTGCTGGCGTTGAGGTAGGAGTTGCTTGGGTAAATGAGCTAGAAGTTAATGCTTTTGTTTGAGGTGGCCTTGACTTGACATTAACTTCCAATAAGATAATGACCATACATATTAGTCATGCTTCTTGGCATTCTTGGTGAAACACCCCAAACACCTAAGGGAGAAAATCCTCTTTAGAATAGGACTACTGGGCATTCATTTGTTCTCAGACTCATACTTCACCATTTTTAGTGTGTTCACACACAGCAGTGTTTGTTTCCACCCAGCAGGTTAAGCTTGGAGCCTCATAAAAATTAACCACTTTTTGGAAAGTCAAATAGCCTAAAACTTTGCATTGAAGAGGAGGCTCTGACCCCAGCTTTTTCTTTGTTCAGGCCAACTTATTTCATTGAGAGAGACCAACGGACAAATTGGAAAAGGCTTAAGACGCTGGGCCCAGCCATGTCATCGATACCTGTGTGGATGTGTTTCCTTTGTATGTTCTAACTTACACTGCCTGTCAGGTTGCTAGAAAGAGATAGCAAGATAGGGAAGGGTAAAACCGGTATGCTGATCAGGCATCGGTGTGTCGTCCAGCCTCTCCATTCCAATCCAGCGATCATCAGAGTCAGCATCTCTTCTTTTTAATGATTTTTGTGCTTTTTCTTTTTGTTTTTGCTTATATGTTTGAAATATTAAAAACCCCATAACACTTGGAGAAATGTGCTTTCTCAAACACTGCCTGCTTTTATATTTGCCTAGACAGTCATTTTAGTATGTATTTCCATTTAAAAAGTTGGGCAAGGGAGAAGGGGAGATGATTAATGAAGTATCCTGGAAGAGGCAAGAAGGGATGTAATGTAGGACATGAATACAGAAATTTGCTTTGGTGACATGGAAGGGAACAAAGATAAGTGTCTGTTTCAAAAGCAAATAATGAGGGATGGAGAGTAGCAAGAAGGTAGGGAACGGAGCTAATCTTTGTTTTCTCAGTGAACTGTATGGTTTGGGTCATCAAAGTGTAAAGTAAGTTTCAAGAATGATCAAAAATCTTAAAGAAAACAAGTGTCACTATTATTTGTATACTTTTGAGATGCATCCATCTCAATATGCAAGTAGCCCATATTGCTAGAAGATGTTACATGATTTAAATTGCAAGTTAGATACTCTTTTTTGATTATAAAAAAAGTATCAGTGAAGAAGCTCTTTACTGTTATCCTAGAAATGTAAATATGAATTGGAAATTGTACCTTGAGTCTTCCTTTCTTATTCTGCATTATAATATCTTAATATATTTTATCTGATGGTCTCCAGTTGACAGTGACTTCTAACATGCTAACTTAAATTTCTCTTTTCATAGCTCCCATACAACATTTTTATTGAATATTTATCTATATAAACATATAATTCTTATCAATATAGAAAGTCTATATAATTGGTTGCATAACTTTTTTAATTTCAGCATATTGTATATTATTAAGTAGCCATATCCAGAGCTTAGTCTCCAAAACTGCTTTGTGAATTAATGAAATTTAATATGATAGGTCCCGTTGTAAAATACACTCTGAAAAGTACTGTTTAGAAATAATACCAAAATGTGTTTAAAAAGGAAGAAAAATAGGAAGAAAATGCATTTTTGTCATTCTTCTACAAGTAATTTTCTCTTTGAGTCTGGTGAGTAGAAACCAAAGAAACCCAAAAGGAATTTATTTTCTGTTAATTTCCTCAAAAAACTAAACAATGGCACTCATCCTTCCTCCCTGGGTCAGAAACATGGTTTTGGTAGAGAAGAAGGGTTTCTTAAAACTTAAAACAAAGACTTTAAGATTAAATCAATGCAAAGTAGAATGGTGTACTGAATCCAGAATCATGCTTGGATTGCACACTGTCCAAATCCAAAGAAAAAATCCCATAGTCCTGTTTATGCACTAGGCATCGGCATTTAGCTCCCACCCTTCCCTCTTTCAATTAATCTGTGGAATAGGAGCACTGGGTGTGGTGCATAAACAATGAACTTTGGAACACTGAAAAAAATTAAATGTAACAAAAAAAAGATTGGAAACAGAACCCCAAATCATGAAGATGTTGCACATTCCAATGATGGTTCATTTCTGTGTATTTTTGGTGCGGGGATATTTTTGAAGCAAGGCAAGGGTACACGTTTCTGAACTGGACATGAATTGTTTGTCATAAATTATCATACATAATGAATTCTGAAAGAACCAGATGTTCAGTATGTTTTTTATTTTGGGCATCCTAAAGCCAGTTGGGATACTATGAGCTTTTGATAAAAGAATTTTTCTTATTAAGAACAGTATGGGGCGGTATTATGGAGGGCACACATTGCATGGAGCACTGGGTGTGGTGCAAAAACTATGAATTCTGTTACACTGAAAAGAAATTAAAAAAAAAAAAAGAACATTATGAGGGTGCCTGGGTGGCTCAGTGGGTTAAAGCCTCTGCCTTCGGCTCAGGTCATGTTACCAGGGTCCTGGGATCGAGCCCCGCATCAGGTTCTCTGCTCCATGGGGAGCCTGCTTCCTCCTCTCTCTCTGCCTGTCTCTCTGACAGCTTGTGATCCCTGTCTGTCAAATAAATAAATAAAATCTTAAAAAAAAAAAAAAGAACAGTATAAAAAACTTGCACCTTGGTCATTAAATTTATTTCAATTTTGTCAGTTCTTTTCATTGCAATTTAAAATATTCTCTATAAGCCGTTTATGTATCTTTTAATTTTTAAGATACATATTTATTCTAATAATTATCTGGCTAACTCCTTCATAATTGTGGCATGCTACATGTGATCTGTGTAGTCTATGTACTATATGGGGTCTATATGTAGGCTTTCATTCTTACGCATGTTTTAAATGGAGAATTTATCCTGACTTTTCATCTAAAAGCAACATAATCACTCATACCTACAAGTGTAAATAATGCTTATTCTCTCTTGTCTCCATTCATGCTCCTTCATCCCCCTTCGGGAATGGGGAGAATAGTACATCTACAAAGCTTGGGGATTCATTCGATTTGTAGCCTGGGATGCTTGCTGTTTCAGTAAAAAGTGCTTTTAAGAATCCAGGTACAAAACTTTTTAAAAAGTCTAAGGAATGGAATTCTAGAGTATTAGTGCAGGAAGGTATCTGTGGTAGGCAGAATTCTAAGATGGCTCCAAGATTTCCACCCCGATGTACAC
>PISX010037245.1:0-11226 GCA_004024625.1 Mellivora capensis
CTTCCATAGATTTCTGATTCTCTCACGGCCTTACAGACTCAAGTCACCAGCTTGGCGGCCGTCCCCTTACAAAATCGGCGGGCCCTTGATCTCTTAACCGCCGAAAAGGGTGGAACCTGCCTATTCCTAAATGAACAATGTTGTTACTTTGTTAATCAATCAGGTATAGTCACTTCCAAGGTCAAAGAACTTCGGGACCAGATCCAGACAAGGCGCCAGGGCATGTCTTTCTGGGGCTCGGACCCCCACACTTGGGTAACATGGCTCCTCCCTCTGGTGGGACCCCTAAGCCTAATCCTTCTCCTTATATCTGTCGCCCCCTGCCTGTTTCGATGTTTTCAGGAACGTCTGCAGGAACTCACGGGTATCCGTGAACCAGCTTCTACTCCAGCCCTACTCTCGCCTGCCCACTTCCGACTGCCCCTATGACGTTGCCCCACCGTCAGCAGGAAGTAGCCAGAATAGAGTCGACGCCCCCGACACCATTATATGAAAAGAAAAAGGTTGGAATGTTGGTGTCAGGCGAGAGAGGGGAGAACCATTCAAAATGACAGACACCTAAGATGGCCGCGGTTCCCGCCATCACCCTCCTGCGACAACCGCCGCATCAGACCTGGGAAGCAAACTCAAAGGGGAGACCAAAACCTCTCTCCTCCCACCGATGAACCAATGAGGAACCCCGCAGCTGAATTCGGCCCTTATTAGGAAAAACTCGACAAGGCCTCAGTACCTCCTCTCCGGACTTCACCAGCGGAACCCCATATAAGCCCCTACCTCTTTGCCCCACATGCGACTTCCCGACTCTCTTTCCCCCAGAGTCGCGGAACCTCGCCCAAAGGTGCTTGCAATAAAGCCGGTCCTCGAATGCTCGCTTGCCTTGGTGCCTTTATTCCATTCAATCGGTCTGTGATCAAACCTAACAGACAGCAGTAATGAAGTAATGAATTAAATTTACATATGTCAACATATGTATGGCTAATAAAACAAAGCAATATTTGCATTTATCACATGCACACCAAATAACTTAATATCACATATATATGTAAGTGAAATATAAAAATGGTTTGGAAGGACTTTCTTTAAATACAATGTTTGTACATTGTGATGGTCAAGGTAAAAAGCAGAATGGGAATGAAGATGATGGATGAAGGAGGAAATGAATAATCACATAAATAAAGAGGAAATAAATGAAGGAATAAATGAAGTAACACAAATGAAGTAAACACAAAATGAAGTGACACAAATGTGCCAAAGACTGAGTAATATGGTTGAGTTTACTTTTTCATTTGTGATCTTACAGAGTAAAGCTAGGTAAAAATTAGAGGCCAATGATTAAAAGGTCATTTCTAGAGAAACTCAGAGCCAAGTTGGAGATTTGGGTAAAATACCTACAGAGATGACTGTCATTCTCAGGAGGACAGTAATCTTGCCACCCAGATGAACATTACTATACAATATGACAGAAAATCTATTAAAGGAAAACAAGACTTTGACCTTTTAGTGATCTTCCAGGGAAAAATGTTTTTTTTTCTATATCCCATTACCACTGAGATTGATGATTCAGGCTTAAGGTCCAAGATCTCTGATCATGTGCTTGAGTTACATAACAGACTAGAGACTGATGGAGTGCTTCTGGGCACCCAAATCCAACCAGCCTGTACTCCATCTAAAGCAAAACTTTTGCTTTATTTATTGTTGATTGAATTTTTGATTAAACAGCCCTTTTTGTGCTGTGTCAGGTTACAGTGTGATGGCTGAGGACAAAGAGGCAGGAGAATGAAGTGCCTGAGTCCATGTTGGAAACTAGTAGTTATGAAGGCCTCTCCATGTGCTGGGGGCTTAGGTGGGCTCTATAAATTAATCTTCATGACAAATACAGTAGCCAGATATTCTTCTCTTACGTATTACAGATGAGATAAAGAGAGGTGATGTAAGTTGCACAAGGTCGTCTGGTAGAAAACAGGCTCTGGTTCAAACACAAAAATTTCTGTTATATATATAGTGCTTTACCTTCATCTCTAAAAGGCTAAAACTGCATTTCATTTTCCACATGGACTCTTCCAGAGCTAAGATTTTATCATTTTACTCAGCATGCACTCATAGGGTTTCTCATTGCTCCCATGATAAACTGCTACATCCATAGCCTCCACTGAAAGAACAGCTGAGGTAATTCTCAGTCCTAGCTGATAAACTACTGACCTGTGAAGACCTGAGGTAACCACTTCAAAAGTCATTGGCCTAAAGTGAAAATATTTTCCTTGTAAGGTATTATGGATATCAACTGAGTAAGGTAGTCTTCTCTGAAATCCGAAGTAGGTGATTTGGCCAAGATAGTAGGAAATTTCTTGGTAAACAAAGGAAAGCTGATCCACAAAGGGAGGAGTGTGCAAACAGCATCTAACTGAATGTTCCATGAGTGGAACCCTGAAGGGAAGGCCCCTGGATTCCTACCACTGATGGTTGGAGCAGTGTTGGTGTCAGGATGCCTTTTGATTCAAATCTTCCTGATGGGAAACTCAGAGTTCCTGGTCTTTTTATGAGGCATGGTTGTTGGGTATTATATCTAAAATTCCTATTTTCTATTTTCTTAAATTAATTCTTAAGATATATTCCCAATCACATGAGGTATTGTGAACAAGTCTGTTCCATGAAGAAAAATAACCCAACTGAATTATTGTTTTGTTTTCTTAACTTTTAGAGGATGACCTTGAACTTTGACTAAACAGACCCAAGTGTAAGAAGAGAGAACTAGAGGGTGAGTTTCACATTTGAGTTCCAAATGGCTACAAGCCTCACATGGGGAGGATCCATGTGCTTTAACATGACTCGTGGAGGCAAAGTTGGGGGGAGTGAGATTCTGGCTTAGAAATGTCACTAAATCAGGGTCCAAGAATAGTGTTAGGTAAGAAACAGAAGTGAAAAGGGCAGTTGTGTGATGAGAATGGGAGCTACTGAAGGCTGAGATGACATCTCAGGATAAATGTGGGGAAGTACTCAGAGATCTGTGTCGTTGACATAAGTCATGGTGGTGGTTTATTTATAAGCCCTCGTTAGGAAGCTGAAGAGAAGTCATTCCAGGAAATCCGGAAAGAAAATAAGTTAGAATGCTGTGATCACAAGTGGAGTGACCATCCATATTAGTTTGCCTACAGCTGCAATATTTCTTTGGATGTGGGATTTTCAGTGCTAAAACCAGAAGAGTCCTGGGCAAATGGGGATGCTTGGTCAACTCTAGAACTTGCTATTGACAGAAAGTCACCATTTCAGCAAAAATCAGTGATTTGTTGACTCACCGGTGAAACCATGGAGAAGAAAAATCTACAACTCAGTATAAAAAATTGCAGGAGAGGTTTATGCAGTTCTGGGAGTTCATGACTTGACCTTCCAGGGATGTTATCTCTATCAGCATGAGTAGCTCTTGAAAATTATCCAGCCTAGGCTTCCCTCAGCTATTCTCATGAGAATCTCCTAGAGATCTTACTGGTCTGGATTTGGGATTTGGTTTTAATAATTTTTTTAAAGGGATTATTTGTTTCTTATTTGAAACCACTGCTTTTCATGAATAACAGAATAAATCTATTGTTCCCAATGCAATCATCTGGAGAGTTAAAAACAAAACAAAACAACAACAACAAAAAACAATGCCAGTATCCTACCCTTCAAAGATCATGGTTTAGCTGGTCTGGGGATGGCAAAGGCTTTTGGACCTGTTAAAGATCAGCAGGTGATTCTAGTCTGCAGACAAATTTGTGATTCATTCCTGTATCTTTTCCCAGAATAGCCCTGGGATTTCATCAAGGGAAGAGTAAAGATTTGTGGGCAATTTAGTCTTAGATAAATCAACATGGAACCTTAATAAATCCTGTCAGTTGGTTGAATATCTGCTCTTGTTATCCTGTTAGAACAAAAGGTATTTTGCTGACAACTGGGATGGGACGCTGACCAGATTGAGCCAAATAAAAGCTGACTGCCCAAGGAATCTCTAATTTCCCTCCTGCTGGCCTGCCCAAGGATTATGTCTGATGTGCCATTAAAGTCCTGACTCTAGCATGTATCACTTGACCTTTGTGTGAAATCATTCTCAGCTTTGTTCTCCTCAACCCTAAAATGGGGATAATACCACATAATTTAGACAGTAACATGTATAAGAAGCTGATAAGTGGTTAATACACAATAAAGCATTTCTAGTTCCCTCCTCACAACATTGAATATTTAAGTTGCCCCAGGGATTTCCTTTCATAATGGGTAGTGGCAGACAAATATTCTCAATCTGCAAGCACATTCACAGCTTGCATGAGGACTCCTCCAGCATGTACAGATGCATCTTTGAGACATTATGACTCTCTGTGACTCAATTTCTCAGGATTTGTGAATTTACCATCACAGAATGTTTGAATAAAAGCTGAACTTTTCAACGAGAACAACTGTGGGATTCCACAGTTATGATTCTAATATTGTGCTAATGCAAACCTAGACCAGCCTTCAAATGTAGTTTTCAAATATTATTTCAGACTCCCTGATTCATAGATATTCAAAACCCATGACCCACTGAGTCTCTGATATTATGACACTGATTTTCTATTTCAGTGATCCATAAACAGAAAGCATAAATCTTAATCTATAACAAAGATGCAAAGAATATTCATCCTAAAGATAATAGTCTCAATTTGACTCAAGATAAAAGTCTCAATTTGACTTATCAAAAAGAAAGTAAATAGGGGGACAAGATGGTGGGGAACTATGAGGAGGCCCCATTTCAACCTGTACCCTAAAGTGAGCTGATTACCTACCAAGGAGCTCTGATCACCCAGGAAATCGGCCTGAGATCAGAATTACACACATCTGGATCTCTACAGGGGAAGAAGATGCCAGTGGGCAGGTAAAGTGGAGTGGAAACACCGGACTGGTATCAGAAGATAAACAAAAGGGGGAGGGAGCCACCAGAAGCGACCCATTGGAAATTAATATCCCAATATGAGAGTCCCCTGCGTCTGGGGACCAGCATTAACTTGAAGTCTGGTGGAAAGCACTCAAAAAGAGCAAAGGATCGTGGGGTGAAATTGTGGGAATTGGGGCAGTTAGGGACAGGGGCTTAAGTCCCTGGACCAAGGACAACCACCTCTGGAGCTGAGCCAGAGACAGTGCAGCAGAGAAACCAGGTCTTGGTCCCTGGCTGCGAGCAAGCATGCCTGAGGGCATGTGGGGTGCGGCCCCCGTGAGGGACTGGGACTCTCGCCAGCCAGCAGAAACAGCCTTTTTTCAGCCCCATGCGTGCACTGCGCTGTGCTATCAGAGCCTGAGACGCACCCCACACCCTCCCCTGAGAGAGGTGCGCAGAAGCGCCAGCCCAGCACTCTCAGACCCAGAAAGTCTGAGCACTCCCAGCCCTGGCCAGCGGGAAAATCTCAGTGTGAGATCACTGCTTGGAACCTCTCTGGCGGTCTGGAGCTTCCCAGACAGCTGGTGCTGTTGTGTGTTTGGGTACAAGCAGGAGTTCCTGTGTCCCCAGAGACCGCAGCTGGGAACCTGCTCTGCCAGTGGCCAGGGGGAAGCTTGTGTGCTCTGCAGCACCAGGAGGGGAACGGACTGGGGCTTCTCTCTGAGAGGGAGGTCTGGGTGCAGTTTGCTTTCCTCTAAACGTCCAAGAACCATCGGGAGCTGCCAAGGGGAGAGAAAACAAACGAACAGACATAAAAACCTCCAGAGAACAAAAGCCTGAAGGCCCAGTTTCCTCAGAGCCCACCCTCTTGAGGGGTGCTGGAGGACTTAACTCAGGAAACACTGCCTGAAAACCCACGTGGCAGCCTCCTCCCCCAGAAAGCCAACCGGAGGGGAAAAAAAACCAACGAGAGAACAACCACTACTACTTCATAGATACAACTTTTATTTTTAATTCGTTCCCACTATACTGGTTCATTTTTAAATTTTTTTAAAAAAATTTTTTATATAGATATTTTTCTTAGCCTATTTACCATCACAGTGAGATGTCCAGTACATCAAATTCCATAATAACCTTTTAACCTTAACTTTTTGATACATATACCTGTGTTTTTCTTTTGCTTTTCTATTTTTTAAATTTTTTTAAAATTTTACCTTAGTTTAGTTTAGTTCATTCTTTTATTTTTATTTTTTAATATTCATATAGAGTTAAACTTCAAGGTAATCCCCTTTCCCCAATCAATGCTACCCCTATAGGTAAAGCAATTTTTAATCTCCCATTATCTTAAGAAAGTTGAGTCCTTGAACAAAGATATCAAGATACATCCAGGAAGAATTGAAATAAACTTTCTCGCCCACACTGAGAATTTATAACCACTCTCCCATCTTTTTCTTCCACCAGTGTTTCTTCCACCAGTTTGTCCTGGTAGTATATAAATCTTATACGTGGGGTTCTTTTTGACGAGGTTCTTTTTTTGTTTGTTTGTTTGTTTTCTGTCTACATATGTATGTATATTTTTTTTCTTCTCTTGTCATATACTTTTATCAGTCTTTTTGTTTTTCTGTTTTTGCTTGTATACTTCACAAATCTTACCTTGGGGCCCATTTGGGCTGAGCCTTCTCTTTTATCTTTCTTTCTTTTTCCTGTCTCTCTCTCTCTCTCTCTCTCTCTCTCTTTTTTTTTTCTTCTTTGTCTCTTTATTTTTTTCTTTTGTTTGGGTGGGGACTCTTGATTGCTCGGAAGCATCCAGAGCACACCTTGATTGCAACACGGTCAATACATCCAGCTACATTCATTCAGCCATTTCTCACCAAAATGACTAGGAGGAGGAATGCCCAACAGAAGAAAAATTCAGAGGATGGGTCTTCTGCAACAGAGCTAATGGCTACCGACATAGACATTATGTTGGAAAGGGAATTCAGGCTAACAATTATCCAGGCAATAGCTAGGTTGGAAAAAGCCATGGATGACCAAATGGAATTGATTAGGGCAGAACTGAAAGCTATCAGGGATGATGTTCACAATGTTAGGGCAGAACTGAACGCCACCAGGGATGATGTTTACAATGTTCTCAATGAGTTCCAATCTAATCTAAATTCTCTAAAACCTAGGGTAACTGGGACAGAAGATAGAATTAGTGATATGGAGGACAAACAAATAGAGGGAAAGGATCAGGAGGAAGCCTGGAACAAACAACTTAGAAACCACGAAAGCAGAATTAGGGAAATAAATGATGCCATGAAATGTTCCAACGTCAGAATTGTTGGAATCCCTGAAGGGGAGAAGAAAGAAGTCTAGAAGATATAGTGGAACAAGTTCTCCATGAAAATTTCCCCAATCTCGCAAATGGAACCAGCATTCATGTATTACAGGCAGAACGATCCCCCCACCCCCCAAGATTTTAGATTCTTGAAAGTCCTCGACACACCTGATAGTAAGAATGAGGAATTACAATTCTAGAGAAACTCTCTTGAAGGCCGCTAGGACAAAGAAGCTCCTTACATATAGAGGAAATCCCATCAGAATAATGTCAGACCTGTCCACAGCAGCCTGGCAAGCCAGAAAGGGCTGGGCAAGATATATTGAAGCACTAAATGAGAAAAACATGCAGCCAAGAATACTTTATCCAGCAAGACTGACATTCAAAATGGAGGGAGAGATAAAGAGTTTCCAAGACTGGCAAGGCTTAAAAGAGTATGTGACCACCAAGCCGACACTGCAAGAAATATTAAGGGGGGTTCTATAAAAGAGGAAAAATCCCAAGAATATCATTGAACAGAAATATAGAGACAATCTACAGAAAGAAAGACTTCAAAGATAACACGATGTCAATAAAAACATATCTATCAATAATCACTCTCAATGTGAATGGCCTAAATGCGCCCATAAAATGACACAGGGTTGCAGATTGGATAAAACGACAGGACCCATCCATATGTTGTCTACAGGAGATCCATTTTGAACCTAAGGATACACACAGATTGAAAGTGAAGGGATGGAGAAGCATCTTTCATGCCAATGGGCCTCAAAAGAAGGCCAGGGTAGCAATTCTCATATCAGATAAATTAGATTTTAAACCAAAGACTCTAGTCAGAGATACAGAAGGACAATACATCATTCTTTTTTTTAAGATTTTATTTATTTATTTGTCAGAGAGAGTGAGAGAGCTAGCACAGGCAGACAGAGTGGCAGCAGAGGCAGAGGGAGAAGCAGGCTCCCCGCCGAGCAAGGAGCCCAATGTGGGACTGGATCCCAGGACACTGGGATGATGACCTGAGCTGAAGGCAGCTGCTTAACCAACTGAGCCACCCAGGTGTCCCAGGACACTACATCATTCTTAAGGGGACTATCCACCAAGATGATCTAATAATTGTAAATATCTATGCCCCCAATATGGGAGCAGCCAATTACATAAGAAAACTATTAATCAAGATAAAGAGTCATATCGATATGAATACATTGATAGTAGGAAATCTTAACACGCCTCTCTCAGTAATAGACAGATCATCCATGCAGAAAATCAACAAAGAAAAAAGAGTACTGAATGACACATTGGACGAGATGGACCTCATAGATATATACAGAACATTCCACCCTAAAACAACAGAATACTCATTCTTCTCAAATGCACATGGAACCTTTTCCAGAATAGACGACATACTGGGTCACAAATCAGGACTCAACCAATACCAAAAGACTGAGATTATTCCCTGCATACTCTCAGATCACAATGCTTTGAAACTGGAGCTCAACCACAAGGAAAAGTTTGGAAGGAACTCAAACACCTGGAAGCTAAAGACCACCTTGATTAAGAATGCTTGGATCAACCAGGAGATCAAAGAACTTAAACAATTCATTGAAACCAATGAGAATGAAGACACATCGGTCGAAAACCTATGGGATACAGCAAAGGCAGTTCTAAGGGGGAAATACATAGCCATCCAAGCCTCCCTCAAAAAAATTGAAAAAATCCCGAATACAACAGCTGTATCTACACCATAAAGAACTGGAGAATCAACAACAAATTAAACCAACTCCACGCACAAGAAGATAAATAATCAAGGTTAGAGCAGAGATGAATGAGGTAGAAACTAGAGGTACAGTAGAACGTATCAATGAAACTAGAAGCTGGTTTTTTGAAAGAATCAATAAGATCGATAAACCATTGGCCACACTAATCCAAAAGAAAAGAGAGAAAGCTCAAATTAATAAAATTATGAATGAAAAGGGAGAGATCACAACTAACACCAAGGAAGTAGAAACAATCATCAGAGCTATTATCAATATGCGAATAAGTTAAGCAACCTAAATGAAATGGATGCATTCCTGGAAAACTATAAACTCCCAAAACTGAACCAGGAAGATATTGACAACCTGAATAGAACGATATCTAGTAACGAGATTGAAACAGTGATCAAAAAACTCCCAAAAAACAAGAGCCCAGGACGTGACGGATTCCCTGGGGAATTCTACCAAACTTTCAAAGAAGAAATAACACCTACTCTCCAGAAGCTGTTTGAAAAACTTGAAGCAGAAGGAAAACTTCCAGACTCTTCTTATGAAGCCAAAGTTACCCTGTTCCCCAATCCAGGCAAAGAGGACACCAAAGAGGAGAATTTCAGACCAATGTCACTGATGAATATGGATGCTAAGATTCTCAACATGATCCTAGCAAACAGGATACAACAGCACATTTAAAAGATCATGCACCATGACCAGGTGGGATTCAACCCCTCGTTACAAGGATGTTTCAACATTCGAAAATCAATCAGTGTGATAAAACAAATCAATAAGAGAAGAGAGAAGAACCACATGGTCCTCTCAATTGATGGAGAAAAAGCATTTGACAAAATCCATCATCCGTTCCTGATTAAAATGCTTCAAATTATAGGGATTAGAGGGAACATTCCTGAACTTCACAAAATCTATCTATGAAAGACCCAGAGCAAACATCATCCTCAATGGCAAGAAACTCACAGCCTTCCCGTTTAGATCAGGAACATGACAAGGATGCCCACTCTCACCACTCGTGTTCAACATAGGATTAGAAGTCCTAGCAACAGCAATCAGACAACAAAGAGAAATAAAAGGAATCCAAACTGACAATGAAGAAGTCGCAATTGACATGATACTTTATTTGGAAAACCCAAAAGACTCCACCCCCAAACTACTAGAACTCATACAGCAATTCAGTAACGTGGCAGGATACAAAGTCAATGTACAGAAATCAGTGGCTTTCTTTTTTTTTTTTTTTTAAGATTTTATTTATTTATTTGACAGACAGAGACCAGAAGTAGGCAAGACAGGCAGGCAGGGAGAGAGAGGAGGAAGCAGGCTCTCCACGGAGCAGAGAGCCCGATGTGGGGCTCAATCCCAGGACCCCGGGATCACGACCCGAGCTGAAAGCAGAGGCTTCAACCCACTGAGCCACCCAGGCGCCCCAATCAGTGGCTTTCTTATACACTAACAATGAAAATACAGAAAGGGAAATTAGAGAATCGATTCCATTTACTATAGCACCAAGAACCATAAGACACCTGGGAATAAACCTAACTAAAGAGGTAAAGGACCTGTACTCGAGGAACTACAGAACACTCGTGAATGAAATTGAAGAAGACATAAAAAGATGGAAGACCATTCCATGTTCTTGGATCAGAAGAATAAATGTTGTTAAAATGTCTATACTACCTACAGCAATCGATATTTTTAATGCCACTCCCATCAAAATTCCACTGGTATTTTTCAAAGAGCTGGAGCGAATAATCCTAAAATTTGTATGGAATCAGAAGAGACCCCGAATCGCTAAGGAAATGTTGAAAAACAAAAATAAAGCTGGTGGCATCTCATTACCTAATCTCAAGCTTTACTACAAAGCTGTGATCACCAAGACAGCATGATACTGGCATCAAAACAGACACATAGACGAATGGAACAGAGTAGAGAGCCCAGATATGGACCCTCAACTCTATGGTGAAATAATCATCGAAAAAGCAGGAAAAAATATACAGTGGAAAAAAGACAGTCTCTTCAATAAATGGTTCTGGGAAAATTGGACAGCCATATGTAGAAGAATGAAACTCGACCATTGTCTTACACCGTACACAAAGATAAACTCGAAATGGATAAAGGACCTCAATGTGAGACAGGAATCCATCAGAATCCTAGAGGAGAACATAGGCAGTAACCTCTTTGATATCAGCCACAGCAACTTCTTTTAAGATATGTCACCAAAGGCAAAGGAAACAAAAGCAAAAATGAACTTTTGGGACTTCATCAAGATCAAAAGC
>PISX010037246.1:0-11221 GCA_004024625.1 Mellivora capensis
AAAAAGATTCTTATAAAGGAATTGATAAAATAAGAAGTTGGTTGAAAAAAGAAAAAGGAAAAAATGAAAGAATGTGATCAAGCTGGAGACTAGAACAAAGCCATGTGCTAGATTTAGGGTATATTTTGATCTATTAGGAGGAATTGTATCCCAAAATTTTAAAGAAAAAAAAACCCTATATGTATACAAAAAATAAGGTTAAATACAATGAAGGGATAAAATACGACTATATGAAAATTAAAAGAGATTTTTAAAAAGGCATTGATAAGATAAAATAGTTAAAAATGTTAAAATAGGAAAGAGGAAAAATTAGAAAAATTATAATAAAAAAATAAAATTAAAAAAATTTTACTTTGAAAGTCTAAAGAATCATGGGGAAAAAGCCATGAATTCTATATGTTTCTTTCCCCTAACTCTGGAATTCCGCAGTTCTCACTGATCGGTGAACTTGGTCTCAGCTGGATGTTCTTGCTGATCTGGGGGAAGGGCCTGTTGCAGTGATTCTCAATGTCTTTGCCTGAGGTGGAATTGCACTGCCCTTGCCAGGGGCCAGGCTAAGCAATATGTTCAAGTTCGCTCTCTCAGGAGCTTTCATTCCCTGAACGCTTTCCATAGATCTCTGGAGTACAGGAATGAGAATGGCGGCCTCTCAATCTCTGGCCCGGAGTAGTGGAGAGCTCAGGGCCCCACTCCTCAGTGCACCCTCAGAGAAAAGCAGCCAATCCCTCCCATCTCCCTGGTCTCTGGCCACGCTCCAAGCTCACCCAGCCTGTGACCGAGCTTTTCTATCTTTGGAGCACGGCCCTGTTTGGAGTCTGCAAGCCCAGCAGATTCCTGACGCTCACCTGCGCTGCTCCTCCCAGAGGAGGAAGGTGAGTCTCCCCAGATCTGCCACTTGTGGGGTCCCTGCTCAAAGAGCAGTGGCCCAACTGTGCCATGGATCATGGTTTAAGGTAACCCCAAGCTGGGAGCCCCCTCCTTGGCTCTGTCTCTGCAGCCAGCTTCCCCACTCTGATACCTGGGAGTCTGCCATGCTCAGACACCCACAGTCTTTCTGTGACTCCGTGGGTCCTGAGACCACACTGTCCCCGCGAGGGCTCCACCCCTGCTTTGCCACTGGAGAGATGTCCCTCCACGGAACAGACTTCTAAAAGTTCCTATTAGTGCTCTGCTGCTTCACCGCTTGCCAGGAGCTGGGCCCTCCCCCCACGATCTCTCTTCTCGGGACTTCGGATTCACTTCTCTGCATGTCCTACCTTGCAGAAAGTGGTCGCTTTTCTGTTCCTAGAATTGCTGCTCTTCTTCTCTTTGATCTTCCATTGAGGTTGTAGCTGTTCAGAATGGTTTGATAGCTATCTAGCTGAACTCCTGGGACCTGATGATATTTCAGTCTGCTACTCCTCTGCCATCTTGCTCCTCTCCCAGCTCCTCCTTTTAAAATAGCTATTTCTTCCCTTCCCAGTGGTGGGTACTCAGGAGGGCACGGATTACATGGTGCACTGGTTGTTATACATAAACAATGAATCATGGAACTCTACATCAGAAGCTAATGATGTACTGTATGTTGATTAACGTAATAAAAAATTATAAAAAATAATAAGATAAAATAGCTATTTCTTCCCTCATGGTTAGCACTCTTGTACGCTAGTTACATAATCTGTGCCAACCCTCAACATCATGAAAACATTCTCTTCTTTGTATTCTAAAAGTTTACTGGTCTACCATATATAATTAGATCCATAATCAATCTGAAACTGATTTTTGGATATGATTTTGAGGTTGGCTTAAAGATTTCCATCCAGAAAATCGATCCAGGATCATTTGCTGGAAAACATGGAAAAATTTGCACCTTTTTTTTCCGTGTCCAAGAGTTTAGCTGTCATTGTCTTAAGTGCCTTTTTTTTTTTTAATAACTGGCAGGAAGTCACTCATTTATTTGTCATAAACTGAAGCCCTACTATGCTGAGCTCTCCACGGCAATGGGACAGGTGAGTGTGGCCCTCACGGTTCTCAGGGGAGTGGACATAGGACAAACTGCTCGTAGAATGGGTCTATTTTATTCATCTCTGTATTCTTGAAACCTCAAACAGTGTCCAGCACATGGTAGGAGCTCAGGAATTAGCAACTGCTATGGACAATGGACAACACTATGTCTCTGGCTTTTGGATTTAAACAAAATATTTGACAAATAACAGCTTGTCTGGTTACATGCTGTGTGACTCTGGGCAAGTCACATCATCTCTCTGAGACTTGATTTCTTGGTATGTAGGGTGAGAACTCACTTCAAGGGGCCTGGGGGCGGTGAAGAAGCTAATTGGTGAAGGGGCACCTGGGTGGCCCAGTTAACTGAGTTTCAGGCTCTCGGTTTCAGCTCAGGTCATGATCTCAGGGTCATGACTTTGAACCCCATATCAGGCTCCATGCTCAGTGAGGAGTCTGCTGGAAATTCTTTCCCCCTCTGCTCCTCTCCCCAGCTTGCACATGCACACACACTCTTCTTTCTCCCAAATAAATAAATAAGTAAATAAAATCTTAAAAAAAAAAAAGCAGCTAATGGGTGAAAGAAGCCTGACACGCTGAGTGCTCCTCAAGCCACAGTATTGGAATCAATAATACTGTCACCATAATGTCAGAGAGCCCAGGTAAAGCCTCAGATCTCCACGTGCCTTCTGAAGAACGGGGAGGACTCAGCAGATGGCCTTTCTGCCTCATCCACACTAGGATCTCAGAATCAGAAATGCAAGCTGTTGTCAGTGGCCATAGAGCAGCATCTAGTGGAAGGGAAGGAAAAGTGACAGTGTCACAGGATATCT
Source organism: Mellivora capensis (assembly GCA_004024625.1). Classification (NCBI taxonomy): domain Eukaryota; kingdom Metazoa; phylum Chordata; class Mammalia; order Carnivora; family Mustelidae; genus Mellivora; species Mellivora capensis. The sequence goes on from PISX010037246.1 coordinate 2,814, forward strand.
GGAAGAGAGAGTTAAAGGTGGGGACAAAGTTTGGCAGAGAAGCCAGGAAAGTGACCGGCCTGTGCTGGTGTCCTCAGGAGAGGAGGTCACACAAGGTCCCCTGATCAGGACCTGGGACTCTGCCTGCCTGAGCCAAGGGGACCGATGGAGGAGAGGCCCTCTCCCTCTCTCCCCCCTCCCTCCCTCCCTCCCTCTCTCCATGAGTGCTGGGACCCCATCTGTACCATGTCCAAGCCTGCTGCCTCTACCACCCCCAAGTCCCCAGCTCTCAGGACATCAGGACAGAGGAGGGCTCTGTGCAGGGCACAGACAGGCCATCTCCACGGCTCTTGGGCCACTCATCAGCAGTGGGGTCTGTGTCTCTCTGACACCAGGTCCTTGAGTTTCTGGCTCTGCTGGCCTGTTCAGGGACACTCACCACACTGTCCCTTCCCCTTGCTCCATCTTCCTGCCTCCCTTCATGCCTCTGCCTACAGCCCTCCCTCCTCCTCCTTCTGCCCAAAGAATCCAGAGCAAACCAGCCTTCTCCCCTGTCCTGTCTGCCTAGGAGAGTGGTGAGAAGGAACAGTGCTCTCAGGTTGGTGCACTGAATATTTGGTAGCAGCAGTGAAGGTCCAGTGATCCTCAGAGAGAGTCCAGGGGTGGGATTGCAGGCTATGGATATGGAGGGGACTTTCTAAGAGGGGATTGGACTTGGTTCCCTGCCACTGAAGGACCTAGTGTTGGATGAGGAGCTGTAGAGACTGGAGGAAGAAGGGAACACAGAGAAGGTACCCTACTCAGGGCCAGTGCTGCCCACATCGGCTGTCAGCCAGACCTTCATCCAAGGTACATGGATGTTTACTCAGACCAAGAGCCAGTGAAACCTTGAGGGTCCCGGAATTCATCCATTAAACCACCAAAGCACCAGGCCAGATGGCCACTTTCCTAGCTAATTCACAAGAACTGGTGGGGTTCCGGTTGACAGCCAGGGTTGGTCAGCCAAAGGGAAGCTAGTTCTTGGCAGAGTTGTCATGTGATATTTGGTTTGGAATGTCCTGGGTTCTGAGTCAGCCAGTGAGCCCAGCAGACCACTGGTCCTTGAGGGTCAGCTGGTCACCAAGAAGGCTCTGAGTGAGGAGCTGACAGTGTGAAGATGCTGGGGGAGGACGGCCACAGATGGGCTTCCCTGGCCCTTCTGAGGGCTTGGCTTGGGGAAAATCGTGTTGTATTTTTGGGTCAGGGATTGATAGAAAAGGTGAATGGTGATTCGAACCCTTTTCTTTGCTCCGATACTTTCTTCTAGGACATCATCTCTCTCTCATAGGAACCTTCGGGGAGGAGGAGTTGAGAAATGAAGGGAGGGAAGCCCTTGGTTCAGGAGTTGAGGGCATGATGGAAAGGACTTGGGGCTGAGTTCAGGGATCTCTGTCCTCAGGAACCAGGTGCATTCCTGGCCCAAGAACCCTCACTCATCCATGTTGTGGATTTCTGAATATCTCTAAATTTCAGTGCCATGAACTATACAACATAGGTCACAGGTCCTGCTCAGCCCACCCTGCAGGGCTGACGGGATCAGAGGAGATGGGAACAGATATTCCTGAGCTCTAATGCATACTCCCTGTGTACAGGATGAGAAGTAAACCTCACCCTCCCAGCTCTGTGGCCGTGTAAGCCCCCTCTCCAGAGGCAGCCACTGCTCAAACACTTACAGAGCACTTACCAATTATTTTCTTAAGGATTTACCTGTATGTAATCAGTTTTGAGAATCCTATTCTTAATAGGAAACAGGAGGTTCTATGCAAGTTTTCATGGCCCAGTGCAGAGAACTGAGGCACAGAAGGGTAGACCGACCTTCCCAGGTTCCTGCGGCTTCTCATAGGATCTGATCCCAGGACCTCGGGCTCACGCTGTCTATTACAATGCTCTGCTGACTTTCTATATCACTTCATGTAAGGGAAGGTATTTCCCACGCAGTCTGTCTGCTGGGTGTTTTAAGTGCTCACCAAACCACAGGATCCCGAAGCCCAGCTTTGATTCAGCGGGTGCATGAGAGACCAAAAGCTTCAACTGTGAAGTAGTTGTCACTAGCTTCACGGTGGTCTTCTGCCGGCACGGTGTCAACAGCTCTCTTACTGCAAACGCGTGTCCCAGAGTCTTAGCTGATGGATACAAAAAGAAAATTCACTCCTCAGTTAAGAAGAAAACGCACCTCACTCCCGGCAGCGGGTCAGAAAAATGGGTGTCCTGCCACGCCCCAGGGTGCACCCCACAGACGAGTCAAAGGAAGGAAGCGTGGAAATTAATCATTCAGCAGATTCAAGAAGAAAAGAAGTTTGTTCAGTGTACCACACGTGATGGAAAGCTATAAACACGCTAAGCCATGTGCTTTTTTATTCCATGTGTGAAAGTTGTGATTGGCTGAGTCAGTCAGTAGTGCTGTGACCATGACCGTGGAAGTAAAGACGGGCTGACAGATAACTCAGCCTTGTTCACATTTAACAGGAAACAATGTCTCAAGTCAATGTTTGGATATTAACTGGTGCTGAACATTAATGGAAATAGATCTCTCCCAGAAACATATTAGTTTTTAATTAATAAACCTGTTTTTTAAAATTTTTAATTAATAAAATTATATAAATAACTCATCTAATTAATAAAGCACTTCAGATTCCCATAAAACTTGAACAGATAATGGAGAAAGATCTTGTACGCCCTCTCCCCTCCACCCCACCCCATTTTGCTTGTTACTCATCTCTGATCTTCATGCGGTGTGTTTGTTCCTATCAGTGAACCAATATTGGTGGATATTTGATATCAACGTGCACTCTTTGTGTTGTATATTTCTATGTGGGTTTTTTTTTTAATTGGAAAAAATTTGGAATTTGGAAAAAATATATGATGTCTGGTATCAACCACCCAGAAGAGTCTCACTGCTCTACAAATCCCCTGGTTTCACCTATTCACCCCCCTTCCCTGAAACCCCTGATCTTTTTACTGTCTCTCTAGATTTGTCTTTTCCAGAATGTGATATAGTTCTGATCATGAACATTACACAGCAACTTTGACGGTCTTTGCCAGAAAGCCAAAAGGCTCTGTTCCTCATTTCTCTCCTGCTTCTCTCCTTTGCTGGTGACCCAGTAGCAGCCCAGTTCATGGTTATTAACTAGCTGGTTCTGTGACTCCCTCTCCCTGTCCAAGACGACCGAACCTCCCTGAGTCAGTCCGGAGCAGCAGTGCCGCCCAAGACTGACAGTCCCTCGGTGTCCTCCTGGGTCCTCCAAGGTCCTATCTGAGAAGCTTCCTCGTGACCCAGCAGAGTAAGAAGCCCCGTCTAATGCCAAGTTATGGTCTCCCGGCTTTGAGATGGAAATGTCGCTGTGTCGGTTTATCTCATGTTCGAATGAGCTCACATATGGAAAATCTGACAATGGATATTGTAGATGGGGTGTGCAGTTCTCATTGTGGGGAGACTCTTGATGCCTGATTCAAGAGGGCGCTCACATGCCGGCATCAGCTTACCAACCGTATGGCATGGCATCTCTCTTCAGCACCAATATTCCTCCTGGGTTTAAGAGTCTTACTGTTGCTGATCAAGATGGATGTAAGAGCTGCGTCCACTGGGACAAGCCTGTGTCTTTCCCACAAGGGTCCTCCACACTTGGTTCTGGCGTCTTTGCCCAGGCCATGGCTTCCTGTCTCGTTTTCTAGACTCACCCAGAGAACAGTATGACCACACCTTCGCGGGTTTTCTTTTCTGTAAGGGCAGGTGGTTTCCAGACCCAGTGAAAATGGAATGTGTTTTAGAATCACTTACTCACTGAGGAAAAATCCATGAGAAAGGAAAGGTGGGGCTCTCTTGGTGGTTTGCTGGAAGGTTGTGCTATTTCCGGCTTCCTGCTGGGAATGAGGATTGGGACGTTTCTGGAAGGACTGATTTTCCAGGTAATGGACTGCGGCCAGTGCTACAGCCTCTGGGAGCAGCCGTGTTCCTTTAGGTGGCATGGGTCTGTGTGCTCGGGCTTTAGGGGTGTCTCTGTGTGGGTCTGTGTAGTGTGAACATGAGGTGTGGTCAATGGCTGGACTCGAGAGGGTGTGCTCCCTCTGTAGATATGTCCCATGGACACATCACAACTTGATGTCATTTGGAGAAAACCCTGTCTCCCCTGTACCTTTGGCATGCCCTGTCTTGCTCAGCCCTCGCCACAGCTGGGCTGGGCATTGGTTTTCTCTCCCCACTGCTCAGAGGGAGAAACTGAGGTACAGAGATGAGTGACCCAGGCTCCGGAGCGCTCGGGGGGAAGAGCCAGCCTGTGACCTCCGGCTCTGAAGTACTAACCTGCGTTCAACACTTGCACAGGGTCACTAGCGACAGGGTTCCAGCATCTGTGCATGTGCCTGGAGACTGGGAATCTGCAGAGGTCCCAGATGTGGCCACTGCCATAAGGTGGTGTCTGTGGTCCTGCAGCCCAGGGCGGCCACAGGCACCCAGAGCCGACTCTGGCATGGAGGCTAATGGGAAGCATGCATAGATAGTCCTGTGCCCCTGATCCGCCTGCAGATTCAGGGAGGTGAGAGACCACCTTGGACCATGTAGGTCCGCATCTGTCAGTGCTGGGGTTGCCCCTCAGCCTCTGGCCCAAAGAAGGGAAGAATCGTGGAGATTTGTCACTACAAGCCCTGGAAGCATCAGGCTGTGTGAGCTGTATAGCCTGGGATGGTGGCAAAGAGGAATTCGATATCCCACTGTGTTACCAGCCTGGACTCAGCTCCTCGCTCCCCTCTGTCCGGCTGCTCTCCTTGGCCTCCTTCCACCACCAAAGAGGGTGGCCTGGGACAGATCAGTCCTTGTTAACCCCCCAGCTGCCTGAGGTACGTGCTGGCCCAAAGCCATGGCAAGCAAGCCCCACCCTGAGGGAGCCCCGCAGCACCACCAGGGACTGAGTTACAAGCGTCTACCTAGCTCCCCCCAAAGGCCTGGCAGAGGGGCACCCCAGGGACAGGAACAGGGAAAAGGCCCTGTGGAATGCCAAGGTGAGCTCGCCTGCCTTTGAGATGCAAACCCTGCTTTCTTGGTCTCTTTCTTTCTTTTTAAATTCAGTTGAATTCAGACAGGAAGCTGTGGGCATGTGCATCACACACAATATTTACCATCTCCTTGTTGGGGGTTTGGGGGAGTCGAGTCCCACCTGGGACACCTGCTTCATGCAGCCACTGGGGGATGGCAGCACCAGCTGGTAGATGGTAGACTGTGTGGGGGCGTGCTTCTCCTCAGCAGAAATCCTCCCTTGTTGGATGGAGAATTCCATGATTGGCAACTGGTATGGATGGAGAGTACAGGATCCAGGAAAATCTCCGGCCCGTTTTGCCAGCGTCCTCTCTGCTGGCCTTGGGGCTGTGGACTGGACCATTCCCCAGCCAGTTTGCTAAAGTCACCAATAGAACAAATGACCCGGACAGATGTACAGGGAGCGATATGATCTCTCGCTGCAGGTGGTCTCGGAAGTAAGTGACAACAGTATCAACTCCAGAGTCCCTCACTTGCCAGAAAATGATCTAGGTGGTAAGAGAGGGTGGAGGTCACTCGCTGCCTCTGCTGGTTCTGGGTTCCTGCTGGGAACCAGGGCTGGGGGTGTGGGCAGAGAAGTTGATTCTCCAGGTAAAGACCCATGGCCCTTGTCTACATGCTGTTGGCCAAGGGTTATCTGGCTGCAGACACATTTACACTGAAGAGATCTCACCCCATGTGGCCATAGCTGCTGTAGAGCTGCACAGGAGGTGAGATGGGCACAGACTCCAGGCACGGTGAGCTTAGCAAAGTGATGGGAGCTGATCCCACTGTTGGGGTGATCCTTCTTGCTCCCCTTTATGGCTCAGAGGACATCAGTTTGAGGGTTTCTCTGAAACGACCTGAGAGTTCTCACACCCAAACTCGGAGTCCTCCTGCTCATGGGGACAGGAGGCGTGGCCCATGGTAGCCACTGCAAGGGCACCAACAGCATCTCCCTCATTCCTTCTCCCCAAACGGTTAGCTCTGAGCAGCCTCACTTGATACAACCTTGATTAGGGTCTAGTTCAGGGGCAGAAACTTCCCTCTTCAGCTTGTCTGGGCCTATGGGGCCACACACTAAGCTAAGTGCCTGCCCAGGCTCTAGTCTGGACCAGGAAGAGAAGGGTGAGCTCCTGAGGACAGTGAAGTGTCCCTGCCCCTAGCTAGACATGCCTGCTCACGTGTGAGTTAATTAGAGGAAACGAAGTTAAACAGTCCCATCCTTCATCACATCAGCTAAATTTCAGGTGCCTGTCATGCATGTTTACAACACAGAACATTTCCATGCTCACAGACAGCTCCCCTGGGCACCTGTTCTGAGCCTGGCAGAGGCTGCTCACGACCCCATCTAACCCAGACTGTTGCCACCACAGTTGGGATCTCAGGTTGATCCGTGTGCAGGTGAGAGTTGTCGTGTCCCCTGGAGTTAGGGAAGTGCCATGGGAAGGGGCATCCTTCCTCTCACTGAAGGTTTGCAGCTGTGCTCAAGGTCTTGTTGAAGGGCTCTGACTCCAGGGAGCCCAGGGAAGGTGTGAGGACCAGGTGATCCTGGGCGAGCCAGCCTGGCTTTAGTTGGAGTGGCAGGCACTAAGGAACCCCTCTCTCTAACAACCTGGGGCTCATGCTTGTGTCTCTAAGGACTGGATTGTTGACAGAAGCTACAATTCGAGCAGTGAAGATGAAGACACCCCAGGTAGGGAGCAGCTCTCAGGTGCGTCCCATGGGAGAGGTTTTGGGACGCAGTCAGGGGACACTTGCAATGTGGAGACTTAGGAAACGCTATGAAATCAGAGGGAACAAGGAAATGCATGTGCTTTTCATATTTTAATGATGTGAGAATAAGAGCCATCATGTCTATTGGCTTCGGGTGTACTGTTTGTCATCATCTTGTCTTGTTTTGCTATTTAAGATTACCTTTCCCCCAGACCCTCCAGGTGCTAGTCTCATCTAGGCATGGGAAGTCCTCAAATCTCCCAGGTCTATAAAATCTCCTGCCGCTGGCCTCCTCACCTGCTCTCCTGCATCACCCTGGTTCCTGACCCGGGCCTGCACCACAGAATGGTGCTGAGCAGCCGTGAGTGGTGGGCAGGGAGCAGGGCGGGAGTGAGAAGGACTGGGCCTTTCCTGCTGGAAGCGCACTGGAAACCTGGGTCTGCCCCAGGCTGCCCCCACTTTGTGCTCTCCTGCCCCGGAGGGCTCTGGACTCACTTACCAGCTGCCCAAATCACACAATTTAAAAACAGGATGATTCCATCAAGAATGATTCCCGAAATCCTCTTCTCCTGCATTCCAGAGACTGAATCAAGAAAGAAAGAAGAGGAAAGAGAACAGGAAGAAGATATGGAGTGTAGAGAGGCAGGAGGAAGAGTGTTAGGTCCGTTATTAAGTGAAACGAGACTGAGACAAAGTAAAAGTTATTTAAATCTTTATTTTGTCAAGTATTAGAAGTCAGACTGATTGGGACAACAAAGAGAAATAAAAGGTATCCAAATTGGCAATGAAGAAGTCAAACTCTCTCTCTTCACAGATGACATGATACTTTATATGGAAAACCCAAAAGACTCCACCCCCAAACTACTAGAACTCATACAGCAATTCAGTAACATGGCAGGATACAAAATCAATGTACAGAAATAAGTGGCTTTCTTATACACTAACAAAGAAAATACAGAAAGGGAAATTAGAGAATCAATTCCACTTACCATAGCACCAAGAACCATAAGATACCTGGGAATAAACCTAACCAAGGAGGTAAAGGATCTGTACTCGAGGAACTACAGAACACTCATGAAAGAAATTGAAGAAGACACAAAAAGATGGAGGACCATTCTATGCTCTTGGATCAGAAGAATAAACATTGTTAAAATGTCTATACTACCTAGAGGAATCTATACTTTTAATGCCATTCTGATCAAAATTCCACCGGTATTTTTCAAAGAGCTGGAGCAAATAATCCTAAAATTTGTATGGAATCAGAAGAGACCCTGAATTGCTAAGGAAATGTTGAAAAACAAAAATAAAACTGGCAGCATCAAGTTACCTGATTTCAAGCTTTACTACAAAGCTGTGATCACCAAGACAACATGGTACTGGCATAAAAACAGACACATAGACCAGTGGAACAGAGTAGAGAGCCCAGATATGGACCCTCAACTCTATGGTCAAATAATCTTCGACAAAGCAGGAAAAAACATACAGAGGAAAAAAGACAGTCTCTTCAATAAATGGTGCTGGGAAAATTGGACAGCTATATGTAGAAGAATGAAACTCAACCATCTCTTACACCATACACAAAGATAAACTCGAAATGGATAAAGGACCTCAATGTGAGACAGGAATCCATCAGAATCCTAGAGGAGAACATAGGCAGTAACCTCTT
>PISX010037247.1:0-11203 GCA_004024625.1 Mellivora capensis
TATATATATATATATATTTTTTTTTTTTTTTAAATTAAAAATATTTCTTTCTACCCCCTTCCTTCCCCCCTGATTTGGGGTCTCTTCTGATTTGGTTAGTGTACATTTTTCTGGGGTCTTTGCCACCCTTTTAGTATTTTATTCTCTCCTTCATATATTCTTATCTGGATAAAATGATAAGGTGGAAAATATCACCACAAAAAAAAAGAACAAGGGGAAAAAAAAAGAACAAGAGGCAGTACTGAAGGCTAGGGACCTAATCAATATGGACATTTGTAATATGTCATATTTAGAGTTCAGAATCATGATTCTCAAGGTGCTAGCTGGGCTTGAAAAATTCATAGAAGATATTAGAGAAACCCTATCTAGGGAAATAAAAGCCCTTTCTAGGGAAATAAAAGAACTAAAATCTAACTGAGCTGAAATAAAAAAAGCTATTAATGAGGTACAATAAAAAATGGAGGCTCTTACCCCTCAGATAAATGAGGCAGAAAAGAGAATTAGTGATATAGAAGACCAAATGATGGAGAATAAAGAAGCTGAGCAAAAGAGACAAACAACTACTGGACCATGAGGGAAGAATTCGAGAGATAAGTGATACCAAAAATGAAACAACATTAGAATAATTGGGATTCCAAAAGAAGAAGAAAGAGAGAGGGAAGCAGAAGGTATATTGGAGCGAATTACTGTAGAGAATTTCCCTAATACGGGAAAGGGAACAAGCATCAAAATCCAGGAGGCACAGAGAACCCCCCTCAAAATCAATAAAAATAGGCCCACACCCCATCATCTAATAGTAAAACTTACAAGTCTTAGTGACAAAGAGAAAATCCTGAAAACATCTCAGGACAAGAAGTCTGTAACATACAATCATAGAAATATTAGATTGGCAGCAGACTTATCCACAGAGACCTGGCAGGCCAGAAAGAACTGGCATGATATATTCAGAGCACTAAATGAGAAAAACATGCAGCCAAGATGACTATATCCAGCTAGGCTATCACTGAAAATAGAAGGAGAAATAAAAAGCTTCCAGGACAAACAAATCTAAAAGAATTTGCAAACACCAAACTAGCCCTACTGGAAATATTATACAGGGTCCTCTAAGTAAAGAGAGAGCCTAAAAGTAGTAGATCAGAAAGGAACAGAGACAATATAAAATAACAGTCACCTTACAGGCAATACAACAGCACTAAATTCATATCTTTCAAAAGTTACCCTGAGGGGCACCTGGGTGGTTAAGTGGGTTAAAGCCTCTGCTTCAGCTCAGGTCATGACCCCAGGGTCCTGTGATCAAGCCTTGCATCAGGGTCTCTGCTCTGTGGGGAGCCTGCTTCCTCCTCTCTCTCTGCCTGCCTCTCTGCCTGCTTGTGATCTCTGTCAAATAAATAAATAAAACCTCAAAAAAAAGTTACCCTGAAAGTAAATGGGCTAATTTCCCCAATCAAAAGACACAGGGTTTCAGAATGGATAAAAAAAAAAACAAAAACAATCAATATGCTGTCCACCAGAAACTCATTTTATACCCAAAGACACATCCAGATTTAAAGTGAGGGGATGGAAAACAATTTACCATGCTAAGGGACATCAAAACAAAGCTGGGGTGGCAATCCTTATATCAGATCAATTAGATTTTAAGCCAAAGACTGTAATAAGAGATGAGGAAGGACACTATATCATACTTAAAGGGTCTGTCCAACAAGAATATCTAACAGTTTTAAATATCTATGCCCCTAACATGGGAGCAGCCAACTATATAAGCCAATTAATAACAAAGTCAAAGAAAAACATTGACAATGATACAATAATAGTAGGGGACTTTAACATCCCCCTCACTGAAATGGACAGATCATCCAAGCAAAAAATCAACAAGGAAAACAAGGCCTCAAATGACACACTGAACCAGATGGCCATCACAGATACATTCGGAACATTCCATCCCAAAACGATAGGATACATATTCTTCTCTAGTGCACATGGAACATTCTCCAGAGTAGATCACATCCTGGGTCACAAATCAGGTCTCAACCAGTACCAAAAGATTGGGATCATTCTGCGCCTATTTTCAGACCACAATGCTCTGAAGCTAGAACTCAAACACAAGAGGAAAGTTGGAAAGAACTCAAATACATGGAGGTTGAAGAGCATCCTACTAAAGAATGAATGGGGGACGCCTGGGTGGCTCAGTTGGTTAAGCAGCTGCCTTCGGCTCGGTTCATGATCCCAGCGTCCTGGGATCGAGTCCCACATCGGGCTCCTTGCTCGGCAGGGAGCCTGCTTCTCCCTCTGCCTCTGCCTGCCACTCTGTCCGCCTGTGCTCGCTTTCTCACTCTCTCTCTGACAAATAAATAAATAAAATCTTAAAAAAAAAAGAATGAATGGGTCAACCAGGAAATTAAAGAAGAATTTTTAAAAATTCATGTAAACAAATGATACTGAAAACACAATGGTTCAAAATCTGTGGGATACAGCAAAGGCAGTCCTGAGAGGAAAGTATATAGTGATACAAGCCTTTCTCAAGAAACAAGAATGGTCTCAAATACACAATCTAACGCTACACCTAAAGGAGCTGGAGAAAGAACAACAAAGAAAGCCTAAACCCAGCAGGAGAAGGGAAATCATAAAGATCAGAGCAGAAAATAATGAAATAGAAACCAAAAGAACAATAGAACAAATCAATGAAACTAAGAGCTGGTTCTTTGAAAGAATTAATAACATTGATAAGCCCCTGGCCAGACTTATCAAAAACAAAAGAGAAAGGACCCAAATAAATAAAATCATAAATGGAAGAAGAGAGATCACAACACCAACACCAAAGAAATACAAGCAATTATAAGAACATATTATGAGCAGCGATACTCCAGCAAATTTGACAATCTGGAAGAAATGGATGCATTCCCAGACATGTAAAAACTACCAAAACTGAACCAGGAAGAAATGGAAAACCTGAAGACACCCATAACCAGTAAGGAAATTGAAGCAATCATTAAAAACTCCCAAAAAACAAGAGCCCAGGGCCAGACAGCTTCCCAGGGGAATTCTACCAAACATTTAAAGAAGAATTAGTTCCTATTCTCCTGAAACTGCTCCAAAAAATAGAAATGGAAGTAAAACTTCCAAAGTCATTTTATGAGGCCAGCATCACCTTGATCCCAAAACCAAAGACCCCATCAAAAAAGAGAATTACAGACCAATATCCTTGATGAACACAGTTGCGAAAATTCTCACCAAAATACTAGCCAATAGGATCCAACAGTACAGTAAAAGAATTATTCACCACGACCAAGTGCGATTTATTGCAGGGCTGCAGGGTTGGTTCAACATCCACAAATCAACCAATGTGATACAATACATAAATAAAGGAAAGGACAAGAATCATATGATACTCTCAATAGATGCTGAAAATGCATTTAACAAAGTACAGCATCCCTTCTTCATCAAAACTCCTCAAAGTTTAGGGATAGAAGGTATATAACTCAATATCATCAAAGCCATCTATGAAAAACCCACCACAAATATCATTCTCAATGGGGAAAGCTTGAGAGTTTTTCCGCTAAGGTCAGGAACACATCAGGGGTGTCCATTATCACCATTGCTATTCAACATAGTACTAGAAGTCCTAGCCTCAGCAATCAGACAACAAAAAGAAATTAAAGGCATCCAAATCAGCAAAGGAGAAGTCAATCACTCTTTGCAGATGATATGATACATTATGTGGAAAACCCAAAAGACTGCTAGAACTTGTACAGGAATTCAGTAAGGTGTCAGGATATGAAATCAATGCACAGAAATCAGTTACATTTCTATATACCAGCAGCAAGACAGAAGAAAGATAAATTAAGGAGTTAATCCCATTTACAATTGCACCCAAAACCATAAGATACCTAGGAATAAACCTCACCAACGAGACAAGGAATTGGTATTCAGAAAACTATAAAGTACTCATGAAAGAAATTGAGGAAGATACAAAGAATTGGAAAAATGTTCCATGCTCATGGATTGGAAGAACAAATATTGTCAAAATGTATATGCTACCTAAAGCAATATACACTTTTAATGCAATCCCTATCAAAATCCCATCCATTTTTTTCAAAGAAATGGAACAAATAATCCTTAAATTTATATGGAACTAGAAAAGACCTCGAATATCCAGAGGAATGTTGAAAAAGAAAGCCAAAGTTGGTGGCATTACAATTCCGGACTTCAAGCTCTATTGCAAAGCTGTCACCATCAAGACACTATGGTACTGGCAGAAAAACAGACACATAGATCAATGGAACAGAATAGAGAATACACAAATGGACCCTCAACTCTATGGTCAACTAATCTTTGACAAGGCAGAAAAGAATGTCCAATGGAAAAAAGATAGTGTCTTCAACAAATGGTGTTGGGAAAATTGGACAGCCACATGCAGAAAAATGAAACTGGACCATTTCCCTACACCATACATGAAAAGAGACTCAAAATGGATGAAGGACCTCAATGTGAGAAAGGAATCCATCCAAATCCTTGAGGAGAACACACGCAGCAACCTCTTAGACCTCCACTGCAGCAACTTCTTCCTAGAAACATCGCCAAAGGCAAGGGAAGCAAGGGCAAAAATGAACTATTGGGAGTTTATCAAGATCAAAAGCTTTGAGCTGAGGAGTCAAGATGGCAGAGAAGTAGCAGCTGAGACGACATCAGGTAGCAGGAGATCAGCTAGATAGCTTATCAAACCATTGCGAACACCTACAAATCCAACGGGAGATCAAAGAGAGGAAGAACAGCAATTCTGGAAACAGAAAATCGGCCACTTTCTGGAAGGTAGGACCGGCGGAGAAGTGAATCGAAAGCGATGGGAGGATAGACCGCGGGGGAGGGGCCGGCTCCCAGCAAGCGGCGGAGGAACGGAGCACTAAATCGGGACTTTTAAAAGTCTGCTCCACGGAGGGACATCGCTCCAGAGGCTAAACGGGGGGGAAGCCCAGGCGGGTTCAGCGTGGCCCCAGATCCCGCAGGGTCACAGAAGGATCAGGGGTGTCTGAGTGTCGCAGAGCTCGCAGGTATCGGAGCGCAAAGCCGGCTACAGAGACAGAGCCGAGGAGTGAGCTCTCAGCTCAGGGTTACCTTGAACCGATCGCAGGCTGGGTGAGCTCGGAGCACGGCCAGAGGCGAGGGAGACGGGAGTGGGCTGGGGCTTTTCTCTGAGGGTGCTCTGAGGAGTGGGGCCCCGAACTCTCGGCTCCTCCGGGCCAGACATTGGGAGGCCGCCAATTTCATTCCTGTCCTCTGGACTCTACGGAAAGCGTTCAGGGAACAAAAGCTCCTGAAAGCGAACCCGAGCGGATTACTTAGCCCGGCCCCTGGTAAGGGCGGTGCAATTCCGCCTCAGGCAAAGACACTTGAGAATCACTACAACAGGCCCATCCCCCAGAAGATCAACAAGAAACACAGCTAAGACCAAGTTCACTTACCAAGGAGAGCAGCAGAATTCCAGAGGAGGAGAAAGCAAAGCACGGAATTCATGGCTTTCTCCCCATGATTCTTTAGTCTTTCAGTTAATTTAATTTTTTCTTTAATTTTATTTTTTTTTCTTCTGCTAAATTTTTTTTAACTTTTACACTTTTCTTTTTTAACGTTTTTTAACTAGTTTATCTTAATACCTTTCCAAAAAATATTTTTTGAACCTTCATTATTATAGTCATATTTTATCCTTCATAGTATTTAACTTTATTTTTTGTATTCACATAAGGGTTTTTTCTTCTAAAAAATTTGGGGTACAACTTCCTCTAGTGGATCAAAATATACCCTAAATCTAGCTCTGGGCTTGTTCTAGTCTCCAGCCTGAGCAAATTCTCTCCACTTTCTTCTTCTTTATTCTCCCAACCAACTTACTTTATCAACTCATTTTTTTAGAAATTAAAAAAAAATTGTTTTACATCTTTATAGGCATATTCCATCCTTTCATTGTGTTTAACTTATATACGTTTTTCATTCTTTCAAATTTTGGGAGGTACTTTCTTCTAAGAGACCAAAATACCCCACAATTAAGTGGGTGACCCTGTTCTAGTCACCAGTCTATATATATATATATTTTTTTTTCTCTTTTATATTTTTTCTTTATTTTCTTTTTTTAATTTTTTTTCCGAACTTCTTTTTATCCCCGTTCTCCCCCCACCCCACGATTTGGGGTCTCTTCTGATTTGGTTAAAGGGCATTTTCCTGGGGTCTTTGCCACCCTTTTAGTACTTTATTTGCTCCTTCATATACTCTTATCTGTAAAAAATAACAAGGCAGAAAAACTCACCACAAAAAAAAGAACAAGAGGCAGTACCGAAGGCTTGGGACCTAATCAATATAGACATTGGTAATATGTCAGATCTAGAGTTCAGAATGACGATTCTTAAGGTTCAAGCCAGGCTCGAAAAAGGCATGGAAGAGATTAGAGAAACCCTCTCTGGAGATATAAAAGCCCTTTCTGGAGAAATAAAAGAACTAAAATCTAACCAAGTTGAAATAAAAAAAGCTATTAATGAGGTGCAATAAAAAACGGAGGCTCTTACTGCTCAGATAAGTGAGGCAGAAGAAAGAATTAGTGATATAGAAGACCAAATGACAGAGAATAAAGAAGCTGAGCAAAAGAGGGACAAACAGCTACTGGACCATGAGGGGAGAATTCGAGAGATAAGTGACACCATAAGATGAAGCAACATTAGAATAAGTGGGATTCCAGAAGAAGAAGAAAGAGAAAGGGGAGCAGAAGGTATATTGGAGAGAATTATTGTAGAGAATTTCCCCAATATGGCAAAGGGAACAAGCATCAAAATCCAGGAGGTGCAGAGAACCCCCCTCAAAATCAACAAGAATAGGTCCACACCCCATCACCTAATAGTAAAATTTACAAGTCTTAGCGACAAAGAGAAAATTCTGAAAGCAGCCCGGGAAAAGAAGTCTGTAACGTACAATGGTAAAAATATTAGATTGGCAGCAGACTTATCCACAGAGACCTGGCAGGCCAGAAAGCACTGGCATGATATATTCAGAACACTGAACGAGAAAAACATGCAGCCAAGAATACTCTATCCAGCTAGGCTATCATTGAAAATAGAAGGAGAGATAAAAAGCTTCCAGGACAAACAAAAACTGAAAGAATTTGCAAACACCAAACCAGCTCTACAGGAAATATTGAAAGCAATATCTCTCTAAGCAAAGAGAGAGCCTAAAAGTAGTAGATCAGAAAGGAACAGAGACAATATACAGTAACAGTCACCTTACAGGCATTACAATGGCACTAAATTCATATCTCTCAATACTTACCCTGAATGTAAATGGGCTAAGTGCCCCAATCAAAAGACGCAGGGTATCAGAATGGATAAAAAAACAAAACCCATCAATATGTTGCCTACAAGAAACTCATTATAGACCCGAGGACACCTCCAGATTTAAAGTGAGGGGGTGGAAAACAATTTACCATGCTAATGGACATCAGAAAAAAACTGGGGTGGCAAGCCTTATATCAGATCAATTAGATTTTAAGCCAAAGACTATAATAAGAGATGAGGAAGGACACTATATCATACTCAAAGGGTCCGTCCAACAAGAAGATCTAACAATTTTAAATATCTATGCACCTAATGTGGGAGCAGCCAACCATATAAACCAATTAATAAAAAAATCAAAGAAACAGATCAACAACAATACAATAATAGTAGGGGACGTTAACACGCCCCTCACTGAAATGGACAGATCATCCAAGCAAAAGATCAACAAGGAAATAAAGGCCTTAAATGACGCACTGGACCAGATGGACATCACAGATATATTCAGAACATTTCATCCCAAAGCAACAGAATACTCATTCTTCTCTAGTGCACATGGAACATTCTCCAGAGTAGATCACATCCTGGGAAATAAATCAGGTCTCAACCACCATCAAAAGATTGGGATCATTCCCTGCATATTTTCAGACCACAGTGCTCTGAAGCTAGAACTCAATCACAAGAGGAAAGTTGTAAAGAACCCAAAAACATGGAGACTAAACAGCATCCTTCTAAAGAATGAATGGGTCAACCAGGAAATTAAAAAAGAAATGAGAAAATTCATGGAAAAAATGATAATCAAAACACAATGGTTCAAAATCTGTGGGACACAGAAAAGGCAGTCTTGAAGGAAAATATATAGCGGTACAAGCCTTTCTCAAGAAACAAGAAAGGTCTCAAATACACAACATAACCCTACACCTAAAGGAGCTGGAGAAAGAACAAGAAAGAAAACCTAAACCCAGCAGGAGAAGAGAAATCATAAAGATCAGAACAACGAAATAGAAACCAAAAAAAAAAAAAAACAACAACGAAATAGAAACAAACAAACAAAAAAAACCAATAGAACAAATCAACGAAACTAGGAACTGGTTCTTTGAAAGAATTAATAAGATTGTTAAACCTCTGGCCAGACTTAGCAAAAAGAAAAGAGAAAGGACCCAAATAAACAAAATCATGAATGAAAGAAAAGAAATCACAACCAACACCAAAGAAATACAAACAATTATAAGAACATACTATGAGCAACTCTATGCCAACAAATTTGACAATCTGGAAGAAATGGATGCATTCCTAGAGACATATAAACTACCACAACTGAACCAGGAAGAAATAGAAAACCTGAACAGACCCATAACCAGTAAGGAGACTGAAACAATCATCAAAAATCTCCAGACAAACAAAAGCCCAGGGCCAGACGGCTTCCCAGGGGAATTCTACCAAACATTTAATAAAGAATTAACTCCTATTCTCTTGAAACTGTTCCAAAAAATAGAAATGGAAGGAAAACTTCCAAACTCATTTCATGAGGCCAGCATCACCTTGATCCCCAAACCAGAGAAGGATCCCATCAAAAAAGAATTACAGACCAATATCCTTGATGAACACAGATGCGAAAATTCTCACCAAAATATTAGCCAATAGGATTCAACAGTACGTTAAAAGGATTATTCACCACGACCAAGTGGGATTTATTCCAGGGCTTCAAGGTTGGTTCAACATCCGCAAATGAATCAATGTGATACAACACATTAATAAAAGAAAGAACAAGAACCATATGATACTCTCAATAGATGCTGAAAAAGCATTTGACAAAGTGCAGCATCCCTTCCTGATCAAAACTCTTCAGAGTGTAGGGATAGAGGGCACATACCTCAATATTATCAAAGCCATCTATGAAAAACCCACCGCAAACATAATTCTCAATGGAGAAAAACTGAAAGCTTTTCCGTTAAGATCAGGAACACGGCAGGGATGTCCATTATCACCACTGCTATTCAACATAGTACTAGAAGTCCTAGCCTCAGCAATCAGACAACAAAAAGAAATTAAAAGCATCCAAATCGGCAAAGAAGAAGTCAAACTCTCACTCTTTGCAGATGATATGATACTATCTGTGGAAATCCCAAAAGACTCCACTCCAAAACTTCTAGAACTTGTACAGGAATTCAGTAAAGTGTCAGGATATAAAATCAATGCACAGAAATCAGTTGCATTTCTCTACGCCAACAACAAGACAGAAGAAAGAGAAATTAAGGAGTCAATCCCATTTACAATTGCACCCAAAACTATAAGATACCTAGGAATAAACCTCACCAAAGAGGCTATAAATCTATACTCAGAAAACTATAAAGTACTCATGAAAGAAATGAGGAAGACACAAAGAAATGGAAAAATGTTCCATGCTCCTGGATTGGAAGAACAAATATTGTGAAAATGTCTATGCTACCTAAAGCAATCTACACTTTTAATGCAATCCCTATCAAAAACCCACCCATTTTTTCAAAGAAATGGAACAAATAATCTTAACATTTATATGGAACCAGAAAAGACCTCAAATAGCCAAACGGATATTGAAACAAAAAGCCAAAGTTGGTGGCATCACGATTCCATACTTCAAACTCTATTACAAAGCTGTCATCATCAAGGCAGTATGGTACTGGCACAAAAACAGACACATAGATCAATGGAACAGAATAGAGAGCCCAGAAATAGACCCTCAACTCTATGGTCAACTGATCTTCGATAAAGCAGGAAAGAATGTCCAATGGAAAAAAGACAGCCTCTTCAATAAATGGTGTTGGGAAAATTGGACAGCCACTTGCAGAAAAATGATATTGGACCATTTCCTTACACCACACATGAAAATAGATTCAAAATGGATGAAGGACCTCAATGTGAGAAAGGAATCCATCCAAATCCTTGAGGAGAACACAGGCAGCAACCTCTTCCACCTCAGCCACAGCAACTTCTTCCTAGGAACATCGCCAAAGGCAAGGGAAGCAAGGGCAAAAATGAACTATTAGGATTTCATCAAGATCAAAAGCTTTTGCACAGCAAGAGAAACAGTTAACAAAACCAAAAGACAACTGACAGAATGGGAGAAGATATTTGCAAACAACATATCAGATAAAGGGCTAGTGACCAAAATCTAGAAAGAACTTATCAAACTCAACAGCCAAAGAACAAAAAACCCAATCAAGAAATGGGCAGGGGACATGAACAGACATTTCTGCAAAGAAGACATCCAGATGGCCAACAGACCCATGAAAAAGTGCTCCACATCACTCGGCATCAGGGAAATACAAATCAAAACCACAATGAGATATCACCTCACACCAGTCAGAATGACTAAAATTAACAAGTCAGGAAATGACAGATGCTGGCGAGGATGCGGAGAAAGGGGAACCCTCCTACACTGTTGGTGGGAATGCAAGCTGGTGCAACCACTCTGGAAAACAGCATGGAGGTTCCTCAAAAAGTTGAAAATAGAACTACCCTATGACCCAGCAATTGCACTACTGGGTATTTACCCTAAAGGTATAAATGTAGTGATCCGAAGGGGTGCGTGCACCCGAATGTTTATAGCAGCAATGTCTACAATAGCCAAACTATGGAAAGAACCTAGATGTTCATCAACAGATGAATGGATAAAGAAGATGTGGTATTTATACACAATGGAATACTATGCAGCCATCAAAAGAAATGAAATCTTGCCATTTGCAACGACATGGATGGAGGCTATCATGCTTAGTGAAATAAGTCAATTGGAGAAAGACAACTATCATATGATCTCCCTGATATGAGGAAGTGGAGATGCAACATGGGTGGTTGGGGGGGGTAGGAAAAGAAGAAAAGAAACAAGATGGGATCAGGAGGGTGACAAACCATAAGTGACTCTT
>PISX010037248.1:0-11226 GCA_004024625.1 Mellivora capensis
AGAGAGAAGCCCCAGTCCGTTCCCCTCTGGGTGCTGCAGAGCAGGTTCCCAGCTGCGATCTCTGGGGACACCTGTGTGTCCTGCTTGTACTCAAAACCACAAGCGGCAGCTGTCTGGGCAGCTCCAGACCCCCAGAGAGGTTCCAAGCAGGGAAGGCACACAGAGATTTTCCCGCTGTCCCGAGCTGGGAGCAATCAGAGTTTCTGGGTTCTAGAGCCCCCGCTGGTGCCTGCGCGCCTCTCTCAGGGGAGGGGGTGGAGCGCGTCTCAGGCTCTGCTAGCGTGGCGCGGCACACTGGAGGGGACTGCAAAAGTCTGTTTCTGCTCCGGGAGGGTCCCAGCCCCTGCCACACGCCAAACGCCCTTAGGAGGTCTCCTCGCAGCTCAGCGACCAGGACCTGGTTTCTCCGCTGCACTCTCTCTGGCTCAGCGCCAGGGGTGTTTGCTCTCCATGGGGGACTTAAGCCCCTGTCCCTAACAGTTCCAATTCCCACAATTTCACCCTGCGATCTTTTCTCTTTTTGAGTGTTTTTTATCAGTCTTCAAGTTAATGCTGGTCCCCAGTCTTAGGGGACTCTCGTATTGGGGTATTACTTCCCAATGCGTCCCCTTTTGTTTATCTTCCGATACCAGTCCGGTGTTCCCGCTCTGCTTTACCTGCCCACTGGCATCTTCTGCCCCTGTAGAGATCCTGACGTCCCACTGGTGTCTTCTGCCCCCGTAGAGATCCTGATGAGTAGAATTCTGATCTCAGGCTGATTTCATGAGTGATCAGAGTTCCTTGGTAGGTAATCAGCTCCCTTTAGGGGACAGGTTGAACCAGAGCCTCCTCCTAGTTCCCCGCCATCTTGTCTCCCCCTGATATGGCATTTCTTAAACTAGTCTCATATTATTTAAGTGATAGGCTCTGGCTTTGTACAATATCCATCCTCTCATTGGGATATCAAGTAACCCAACATGGCACAGGTAGTGCTAATTTGGGAGCTCTTTGTGGATTCGAAGTGAACGTCTAGAAATTAAATAAGATCAAGTTTTTGTTACTATGTCAGTTTGCTGTTTTGAGCAAAAAGAGACTAAGAATTTTGAGCTTGTGAAAGACTTCCCCAAACATATCTGAATCCATCATCAAGCAAGCTAAGAGCAGACCATCAACTTTCAATGGGGAATTCTTTTCAAGACATGACGTTTTGATTAAAAGAAAAAGAAATGCAGTATTGTCCTTCTCTCATTACTTCATTCAGAGCAGTGATCAAGGCAAGAACAATTCAGTGCTCATGATGAAGCTGTAAAAGAGAAAACAATACAAAAGAAGTTCTAATTCAGCTGCTTACAACAGATCACCTTTCCACTGGCTTCTAGTCAACCAGTATCAAAAAGCATAAAAATATGTTCTCAGCCAGAAATGTTGTCCACTCCAAGTTCATGGAATTGCGGTCCACATTCAGTTTTTGAAAATCAGCCTGTCCCATGCTCATGTCACCTTTTAGTTCATCATGCCTGGAGGGGGAAGTCAGCCTACCTTGTCCTTCCTCATACACAGAAACCAGTGGTTATGGGAGATGGGGGGCTAAGGATAGGGAGAAGCAGGGAGTCAGCACACCTGGGTCCAGGTATACTAGCTTTGTGACCTGTACCCTATCTCTTTCAACCCCCAGAACTTCAATGACTCCATTTGATAGTTGGGGATAATGTTTCTTCTCCCACAAAGAAGATAGATGGGAAGCTAATGGACTAATGCTTGTAACAAGTTCCTTGTACAGTTCCTGGAATACAGGAGGGGCTCAATAAATGATAACAATTATCACTATCTCTTGTTTGTTCAGGAGTTTAATTGAATTACTATAAATATTAGTTCAGTTATAAAAGTGGTAGAAGATGCAGTTAATGGGTTGACTTTTAGGTCTGTCACCTGCCGCATAACTACATGGCACTGCTTCCCTAAGGAGATCATATTTGCTTCTCCACAGTTTAAAGCATTTTCTTTTGAGTAGAAAAAATAATCCAATGTCCAAACCCCTTTTATCCCAGTGCTATAGGATTCTTTCCCCCCTCCTTAAATGCACATTTCACTGCATTACTTATGATGAGGCTAAAAAGCCACAGAAGCATTATTAGTTTTATGTTCTGGAAACATAGGAATGTGGAGACTTCATTAAAAGTCTGGCCCAAGAAGTCTCACCATATTGTGACCAGCAGCATTAAGTGTGGTAATTTCTCATTAAGTTCTCCAGGCTCCTGACCAGGTAGGCCTCAGAAAGCCTGGGGACTCTCCGGGTGCTCAGGGTCCTCAGGTGTGGCAGTGCAAGGCCAGAAGACCTACATCCTCGGCGGTAAGAGCAAGGCAGCCAAATACTACCATTTTTCGGAGACTAAGGAAGAAAGAAAGAAGAATTAGCAAAATTTACCACGTTATGTGATCCACTGCACCTGAGAAGATCCCTTATGTCACTTGAGTGACATTTTTACTTTTTCATGGTAGGAAGCGTACATGGTGGAAAGCCTGCATATTGCGAAGTCAGTATATGATGCTGATAACATGGAGCTGGTAAATTTAATCACCAGATGAGTAAAATTCCTTAAGAGTGGAAGTATTTTTCACAAAAACAAGTCATGTTGATTCCCCTTATTCCTGACAGTCATGCTCTGTACAGCTGCTGCAAACACTGGATTAATGAATACTTACTCGTTGCTTCTAAAGGAAATGCAAGGTTAGGTTCCTGCAAGCCTCTGGTCATAACATTTTTGTCAACTGGTCAATACATAACCTGTTTTATGTGTGTTTTGGTTTAAAGACACTTATTTCTTTATTGAAGATTTTATTTATTTATTAGAGAGAGAGAGAACACCCGAGAGCATGAGCCAGGCAGTGGAAGAGGGAGAGGGAGAAGCAGACCCCTGGCTGAGCAGGAAGCCCAACATGGAGCCCGGTTCCAGGACCCTGAGACCATGACCTGAGCCGAAGGCAGATGCTCAACCAACAGAGCCACCCGGGCTCCCCTAAAGACGCCTATTTTAAGATATATATTACTGATTCAGCAGCATTGGACTCTTGGCCAATGCTATAACTCCTGCCGAAATAAATTGAGCTGACACATACTTCTTCTCCGTAAGACACTCTACAGCCTCTTGCCCTTAGGAACACTGCACAGCACTTCAGTACTATGCTTGGGGACCATCTTAAGCAATGAAATCAACAACTACAACAAAAGCACAAAAATGTGAAAAATGTGGCATTAAGTGGACTGCCTCAGGGACAATTTTACACTATGAGAACTGAAACAAGAAGGCAGAGCCTCACCCTATTGGATGTCAGCTCAGAACACGCACCGCAGGCAACGCAGGTTTGTTACCAGGGAGGCACCTCAACTGTTGATTTGGGAATTACAGATAAATTTTAGCAAATAGGCAAGTTCACAAATATGGCATCCCCAAATAAGGAGGATTGACAATATCAATACACTAAAATCAGCAATAATAGATGAGGTTAAAGGCAGCTTCCCAGTGAAGCAACACGATCTTAGCTTGTGCTAAGGACCCCTGAATTACAGGGAAACCATGCTCAAGGTTCATCAAAAATATCGTCACATTTCTTACAGATTGATACTACACAGGAGTATGAAACCATCCCTCATGCTCAAATTACTTCCAGGACATATAAAGCCTGTCTGATTGCTGCAAAGCACCAAGTCTTGAAAGTGTGCAGTATCTACCACGGGGCTGGCGTGGGTCTGTTTTCCACACACATTTATCTGACTGGGGTTACTACTTGCTGTGCTTTAGGAGCCTTGTCTTGGAGAATTTTGGTTCAGGGCAGAAGCACGGGAAGGTAGTTAGCAATAACATGTCTACTTGGTATAAGGCTGCAAGATCAAGAGTTGGCTCTGAAGGTATATGGGAGTTTCTGCCAGCTCCTGCTGGTCCTGACCTACTGGTCATGTCCAGTCCTTAGCACAGGCACGTGGGTCCTGGATCCATAGTGACATATCAGATAAGTGAGTTCCTTAGTGAGTAATGAAGCTTTAATTACCTATTTCTCAGAACCAGTACAAAATAATAAACTACCTCAAATGATGGCATGCTTTTAGGATATTATTTCAAGATCAACTTGTATGAAAATTAACGGGTTCTTGTAAAGTATTTTAACACATAGCCTATTATTGACCCATCAATCGAGATAGGTTCATTTGAGTTAAGGAATTTTTTTTAAGGGCAAAAGAGAGTGTATATTCAGATGTGGGGTGTGTTTATGTTGTGTGTTAGTGGAATTTGTGAGGATAGTTGTGTAGATGGAAGCAAAAGTCAGAAAGAAAAAATCTAGCATATTACAGTATCAGAATTATAATGAAATACGACGTACACTGTTTTAAGTACATTTTTTTTCCTTAAGAAAGTCATTTCCCAGTTACCTAAACAAATATTTATCATACTGATTGTGCTCTGGCCATCTAGTAGTCCGCTAGAACTTGTTATTGTGAGATATGATCTATATTGAATAAAAGTCAGATTTGACTGAAAATTCCCAACATAGTAAGGGAATGTGTACTTCAGTGTCAAAGGCCTCTGCCTTTTTCTGCAGCCTGTGTTCTTAAGATCCATCCTTTACCTCTCTGAAGCTCACTTTCCTCATCTGTAAAATGAGGATATTAGAGAAGTCTAGGGCGCCTGATCTAAAATTCTACCCGAGGGGGACACTGTGTTGGATATGCAAGCATTAGCTTGAGAACTCGAGTCTCAGAGAAGAGGAAACACTTGAGGTAGAGACAGAAACTGAAAGCCTCAGTAACAGTTGTTCACTGTTAGCTACTGCAAGATAGGATGGGATAGGCAGGACAAGTAGGAATGGTAGCCTGAGAGAAGAAATACTGGGGAGACATCCACATCAGGGCACAAGGGAATGCTGCCTTCCTGGTCCTAAGATAATGTATTTGAATGACATTCATACCTAAGGAAAAATATAATTCCCCCTGGAATTCAGCCCACCTCAGGAAGACAGCAAGGTTAACAATTGCCTATTGCCATTCCATTATGATGTTTTTTGTGTGCATTTGATCTAATTATCTGTCCCCATGGCTGTTTTTTCATAGAGTTTGATCTCCAACTTGATTACCTGAACCTGGACCCTTAACCTGCTTCCAGCTAGGCTTGTCCAATCTTAGAAAGGCCTTGATATTAGTTTCAGGAGATTTTACTCAGCTTTTACCACCTTGTTGGAAAATGTTATTGTTATCCAAGTAGAGCGAGGCCCACAGACCAACAGTTCCTAAGAGGAGCGGCATGCCATGGGACACTGGCCACATGGGGAAACAACAGAAGGAAGCAACGGGAAGACATGGCCAAGAGCCTTTATGGTGGTTTCCATGGGAAAGAATTGGTGAGGCAGGGTAAGCAGGTTTAGGATTAGTTTGGATAATTTTGGTGGGCTTTAGGGCACAGGGGCTGTCCCTGTTGTCTGGTGCCTGGCCCTCCTGTGATTGGTACAGGCAAATAGTGGCATGGACTATTAGAGATAGGTAAAGAATGTGGGTAGGAGGATTTGGACTTGGATTGGTTGGTTCGCATATGAAAACCACACTTGCAAGTGAGTCATTTACTCTCTCTGGGAACTGGAGCCCTGGGAACAGCAGTCTCTCTAGGGCCACCAAGGCCCTAGATGCCAGAATAAAAAGTCATATCTCCCATGACCTCTTTCCCTCTGGCTATTCTCAGCCTCATTTAGATGGTTCTCAGGTATCACAAGAGCAAAAGAACGGAGCGTCTGTGCAGAACAGGTGAAGTCAAATACCCAAGGAATCAGCTTGTACTTGAAGTGGTTATATCCACAGCAAGTACAACACGGAGCTATCTGTAGGAGACCCAAGCTTCAAACCCATTGTCACTGTTCAGTAGCCCCTAAGAATGTCATCAGCACTCAAAACCTCTGGGTTGTTTTGTTTTGTTTGTAATGTGCTGACCAGTAATAATAACACATAAATGATTATGATAACCCAATGAGATAAGGCACTTTAAAACCAAAAAGCATTGTGTAAGTTTCAGCATTTATAGTAATTTTAATAACATAAAAGTAGATCAACAGAGGCAAATACTGAAGTGTTTGTGGGCAAAATAATGTACCTGGGATTTGCTCTAAATAACCCCAGAAAACAAACAAGAAGTGGAGGGGATTGATGACACAAGATTGATAAAATATTGGTAATATTGAGGGTGAATGATAGGTATGTGGGAATTCTTTGCATAATTTTGTGTATTTATAATATTTTCATAACAAAAATTTTAAGTACAAGTTGAGAGAGAAAAGAAGCATTAGACTTTAGCCATCACTGGAAAACTGCTATTATATAAAAACACAACTCTATTGTACAATATTTTTTTTTCCTATCATGAATCAAAGGCCCTCTTTCCTTGGACTCCTGGATTGCTAAAGCAACTTGATCTTGTCAATGGTTCCAAGTATCTCCAGGCTAAAATTGACTTAGGTTAATCAAATTATTGTTATAATCCATTTGTGTTAAGCAATGGAATTCCTAATGGTAAAACTATAATCAACATGTTATGACTGGCTTATGATGAGAGGTTCTATTCAATTAGGAGATTTCCCGAATCAAAGGCTCTTCACTCTCAAGAGAGCGTCACTGAATAGCGGTGGAGGTTGCTTAATTAGTAAGGCTAAAACATCCTTCAGAAACAAGGTCAAGATGAGATTTCTATCTGTGCCAAGTTGATGAAAGAATCCTCCAAAGACTATGCTTAGAAATCTTGGTGTGAAAATTCCTGGAAGACTTACCAACAGAAGGAAAAGGAAAATACATTGATATTAATAGTATCAGTGGACTTTTCTTTAAGCACATTGGTGTCATTGGATTCACATAAGCACTTCCTTAAACTTTCCATAAAGTGATCAACTTTTGCTTTGAGCAACTCTTTCCCCAAATTCATTATTCTTGTTTGGAAAAATAAGAATCCTTAAAACAACAACCCCCCCAAAATTAAAAAAAAAGAAAATGAAAACTATAAACCATAATTCTAAGCCAATCAACAGAGGAAATTAAAAAAGAGGCAATCCTAGGAGAGTCTTCTTTTCACAATATGTGTAAAGCTACTGAAAGAGATTGAAGAAACACTGAGTCAGTCTGTGCAATAAAAGGAGATGACCAACATAAGAGATCCTTTAATCAAAAAGCTGTATGTAGTGACAAAGCACTTGATAATCAAGGTCTGCTAGAGAAAAGGAGAGAGGATGAATCTGTACAAATATACTTGGTGGTATTGGTCCATTCAAACTGCAAGAAATTATTTCCTTTATCTTCCCATAACAAGAAAACCTCAGTGACAAATCCTGGAAAATTCTTTGCTTCATCTGATGAGTCAATTCTGTTTTCCAAACAATTATATTCTTGGTAGATGACATCAACTGTCAAACCCCTCATTTAACTCTGTATACTTTTTTTTCTTTAGCTAACTAAAAACTTTATTTCAAACAAAAATTTAAAATAAAAAGTTGAGAGTTATTTCCCTGGGTGCTGGAGTGGGGAGGGATCAGGCCAAGGAATTCTCTGTGGCTGGCTGATACCCTCACACACTGAAGGGGTTGTGATCTTTCCCTTTCTTGCCCCTGGGATGGGGATCCCTCTGCAAGCATGAGACCCTGCGCCAGAGCCCACCTAGCAAGAGGAACTCGACCTGGGCCAATCGCTGGGAGGAGACAGAGCCAGGCAGCAGGTAGGCCATGGCCAACCACAAGATCCAGTCCTGAGTACCAAGAACCTACTGTCCCCATCCCTCCACCTCCTGGGACCCCAAACAGAGTAAGGTTGGCCTGTGGGAAGGAACTTCATGGACCCTGGCCAGGAGAAGAAAGAGAAGAAAGTCCCAGTGCCCCTCACATCGATTACCTCTGTTCTCTAGAGGGCAATGAGTCCTGTCTGGATAATTTCATATAGCTGACAAGGATATTAAAATATTGTCCACTCTCTAAAAACAGCTAAATGTTCAAGTTAGTATCGGGACACCCAAGTAGTATACGATAAAACAGTTACATTACTTAATACTTGCCCACAACCGAGGCTAGCTTGCCCTGGACAGAAGACCTCCACACCCTTCCTATACTTTCAAACACCACTTTAGTGCTGAGTGTAAACAACAGTTCCGCTAAGAGGAAGAAATGAAAGCTTCACATTGATGGGCTGTCTACCTTGTTCCAGGTAAATGAGTTTCATAACTTACATTGTTAATATGGAGGAATATGGGGTTTAGGAGCTGTTTTGTAGCTGACTCAAGCTTGAGCATTAAAACCATCTGTAAGAGGGTAAGTTTCCACGCTTCATGCTCTGTTTCTTTTTTTTTTTTTAATTTATTTGTCAGAGAGAGAGCAAGCAAGCACAGGCAGACAGGCAGGCAGAGGCTCCCTGCCGAGCAAGGAGCCCGATGTGGGACTTGATCCCAGGATGCTGGGATCATGACCTAAGCCGAAGGCAGCTGCTTAACCAACTGAGCCACCCAGGCATCCCCCTCTGTTTCTTTTTGCTACTTCCAAGGCCACGCTGAGCTTTACATTACCAGCCAGATATTCAAAGTATCGGCCACTTCCCTCCAATCTTGAAGAGTCACAAATAAAAGAATAGTCTCAGTCCCTGAGGACCATTATGTTAAAAGTGAAAAAATAAAAAGTGGAAGACACCATCAAGCCTGGAGAACAATACATAAAGATGCACCAACTGAAATTAGCTTCACCTTGACCCACCCAAGGTCACTGAAAACTGACAAGGCATACACCTTGCCCCTCTCTTCTCAAGCTTATTTTTCAAATCTTAATCCCCCTCAATGTGTTTTTTCATTTCCACTTCATAAAACAATTAATCTAACTGAAAATATTGACCCAAAATAAAATTCTCTTTTCTCACCCCGAATTTACCATAATTGTGAATAAACCGTAAGAGAAAAGTTTTGTGTTTTTTTTTTAAAGATTTTATTTATTTATTTGAGAGAGAGCATGAGCGAGGAGAAGGTCAGAGGGAGAAGCAGACTCCCTGCGGAGCTGGGAGCCCGATGTGGGACTCGATCCCGGGACTCCGGGATCATGACCTGAGCCGAAGGCAGTCGTCCAACCAACTGAGCCACCCAGACATCCCAAGCTTTGTGTTTTTAAAAAGAAAATTCAAGGCATTATATGGCATTATGTACTTGAAAGTACCTTGAAAACTGTCCCAAAGCCTGTAAACACCATGAAAGTATATGATTACATTATTATAAATCCCAGCCAACTTCTGGAAAGCAAGTGTGATGCTAGGGTATAAAAGCTGAACCTAATCATAGGCAGAAATTCTGATGATAAGGCTGCATAACAATAAGGTTTTACACCATCTCATGCCTTAGCTGTGGGGTTGCAGCCTGGAAGAACACAACCCAAGGTCAAGTGATTGCAGAAAGTGCAGCTGCTGGGACCAACATCCACTAAGAGAAGTCATCTGTGCACAGGCCCATTGCTGACTCTCCTTAGAGAGATTAACTGAAAACCCGTTATGTATTTTCACCAGGAATATCCAAAGTACAAGTCTCTGTGTGTCCGTTCTCTCCTCCACCCTCATCCCTCTGTTGGGATTTCTGGGCCCTTGACCCAGCCCATCCCTCTAAACCCCTCTAAACCCTTGAGTTCCATTCTATGGAAATACTGCTCCATACTAAAATCTTCTGTGAAGTTATGTTTGAATAATCCCTCAACCTTGCCTTAAGGGAGAGGCCACACCTCCACCCAATTACTCTCCCACATCCCTCACAAGTGCAAATTGTTCATTCTCTCATTGCCATGGAGCTCAAAATCTGGGTGGAGAATTTTTCTCCTCTGTGTGCACCATCATCACTTGCCAACAATGATCACCTCCTCTCACATGATACATGACAGCCTCTCCAACTTCCCTTAGATGTCATTTATCACCCTTCAACACATCAACTTCCCTCATCCCTCCATCGCCATCATTTATGAAAGACTTTAGCACAGGCCCAGTCTTCCTCCCCACCCAAGTCCTGCCAATACCCTGGGTGACTTTAGTAGCCAAGTGATGGCCCATCTAACACCTTGACCTTGGGTTCTCGACCTCCTGATCTCTTATGATCTTCTCTGCACCCCCGTCAGCCACTTACTCTGTTAGTATGGTCTTGAACTTTGTCATACCCTGAAATTACTGACTAGGACTTCCCTTATTTAGATCTTGACTTCTTTTCCTTCCAGCTTACAACTGATATTCTAGCTACTCTCACTGTGGCCATTCTTCCATTTCATCAAGGCCTTCAAATAACTGTCTAGGTGCAAGGGATTTTTCAAATACACACAATTTCTTTAAAAGATAGAAAAGACTTTGTAATGGAAATGTTTATGTGAGCATCTAAAAATAGAGTTCTGGAATTATGGAGATGGATAGGAAGGGTGTCACAGGTAAAAGTGCAGCACAACCTGCTAGTACTAATTTAGGGTGTGCTTGTTATAAAATATGGAATTAATAATCAGAAGCACTGTATAAATGAAGTCCCTAAGCAAATACCATGTGTGTCTTTGGGGGTTTAGTGGAGAGGTAACACATGCATGAACATGAGCTGATATGAACAGGAGTTCCTGGAGATGATTGTGAGCAAGCTGAAGCAAAAGACTAAAATCAACAAAATCAGGGGTCTGCCTGTTGCAGGAGGGTCTGAAAATGTACCTGTAATAAAGTAAGCCTGACTTAACAAAGACAGCAGTGGGAGATGTGATGAACATGAGTCCATGTGAAGGTTATAAGCCCTACATGTGTTAACAATATAAAAACATATGTTATGCCAAAATTGGTAGCATCATAAGAACAAATTAGGTAACTATTATGATATGGATAATGCAGACTGATATATCTATACCAATAGATATATCAATATGTATTATGATATAGAGAATGCAATTATCGAGATTTTTTAAAGAGCCACCATAAAGCCAGTAGAGGAAGACAAAGCATATTCAGACCTTTAAAGTTTAGACATAGAAATAATGGGATATATATTGCTCCAGTAGGAACCCAAATCCATAAGTTCCCGTGGCTGCAAGAGACCCAGGGCCAGAAGCAGTCAAGAGGTAGACAGTGATCTGGAAGGTATCCAGAGCTACTGCCATTTATCTAATATCCTAAAGCAGACCCCTGGGAATCCCCTTAGTGTCTTCTGTTCCTCATGTACTATTCCAGTTTCTCAGCAAGGTCTCTCCATTTTA
>PISX010037249.1:0-11238 GCA_004024625.1 Mellivora capensis
CAAATAACACGGAGGACATGGGGAGATGGAGAGGAGAAGGGAGTTGAGGGAAATTGGGGGGGAGATGAACCATGAGAGACTATGGACTCTGAAAAACAACCTGAGGGTTTTGAAGGGGCCGGGGGTGGGAGGTTGGGGGAGCCAGGTGGTGGGTATTATGGAGGGCACGCATTGCATGGAGCACTGGGTGTGGTGTAAATTCTGTTACGCTGAAAAGAAATGAAATTAAAAAAAAGATTAAAAAAAAACCCAACTCTAGTGGATCATCAGGGAGCAAGTCAACAGTTTTTGAGAGGCTGTTATCAACTAGTTGTTTGGGCTAAAAATGATGAATAAATCATACTTCTTGTCCCCCTGAAGGTCATATTATTATGTGTCTTTACCTTTCCAGTGACCACTGGTGTGCCCCGACTAAGTCATGTTAAACAAGGTAACTTGAATATATCCAGACAAAAATGGTAAGTTCAGCATGCTACCACCCAAAAAGAGAGCCAAAACATCTCAGATCCCCTTGTGTACCACGCTGTCATAAACACAAGGCATGTACAGTATCCTCAAGGCCTTAGCATGTCCTGACCTCCTATGGAGAAAAAAAAATACGGTTAGGGAATGTATTCATTCATTTACATATTCACAGTTTCAGTGTGTGATGTGCAGGATACTGAGCTAGGGACCAGAAGTCGGAGGGATAACTGACAAGACTTGATCTCAAAGCCAAGAAAATGAGCTAAGACACAGATATCAATAAATATGTTGCAGAGAAATACATGTCGAAAGAATGAAAAATAAAGTCTTGTGAGAATGCAAAGGACAAATAACACCTCTGAATAATGGAGACATATGCTCTCTGCTCCTCTGCCTCGTCACCATTATGGAATCAGATGCCAAAGGCCCAGTGGAAAATACGAAGCTGGTGTTCATCCCGTCACTCCTGGGCTCACCCAGTTTTACTGGAACACTTCCTTGGCTGAGTCCTAAGCAGTCCATTTCAATAGCAGACAGCCATACATGTCATCTCTTTCTTTCACTGAACCAAAACCAGATTTTCCTGAAACTTGTTTCCATGAATCCTAGGTCTTCCGCTGGTAACTTTCTTTCTTTCTTTCTTTTTTTTTTTTCTCTTTTTTTTTTTTTTAAGTTGACAGAGAGAGACACAGTGAGAGAGGGAGCACAAACAGGGAGAGTGGGAGAGGGAGAAGCAGGCTTGCTGACAAGGAGGGAGCCCGATGCGGGCTCACCCCAGGACCCCGGGATCATGACCTGAGCCGAAGGCAGACGCTTAACCAACTGAGCCACCCAGGCGCGCCTTCCTCTGGTAACTTTCAAAGTTAATTCCTTTTCCCTTGCATGAGCACTTTCAGAAAATATTAAATCAGTGACATTCTTCATAAGATTTCTCTTTTATCTATCATTTACTTCTGTCGAGGTCTTTTTGGCTCTTTGTCCTTATTCAAGATATGAACTAACCCTCCCAGCCCTCATATCCTCAAATTTTATTAGTATGTCATTAAGCTTCTCTGTGAATTTATTAATAAATATATTGAAGCAGACTAAAGTTTCCATCAAGTTGGCATTAATTAATGACATTGTTACAGGTAAGGATTCAAACAGCCCAAGATCTACCTAACCAGATTATCACTTAGCTCACCCCTCCCGCCACTGAGGAGGACGTCATTGGGAAGTCTGATGCACATCTTGCTAAAATCCAGATGCGCCGTGTCCACAACATTCTAAGCATTTATCAATCCAGTACCTCATTAAAAAAAAAAAAAGTGAAGTTTGACTACATGACCTGATCACAGTGAACTAACACTGAATGTTACTGGTCAACTCTTCTTTTTCTCAAGATCCGTCTTGTAAATGATCTGCCCCGTAGGCCAGAATCAATTTCAGTTGCTTATCTAGACATGAGGGAATCTAAATTTTTCTCTCTTTTTTCTTAGAAACGGAAACATTACCAATGTCTGTGTGCTAGCCATGCTCATTTATTCCACGAATTGTATACAATTTCCTAAGTAGGTTTATCTTTAAGATTTTATTTATTTGTCAGAGAGAGAGAGAGAAACAGCACAAGCAGGGTGAGCAGCAGGCAGAGGGAGAAGCAAACTCCCACTGAGCAGGGAGCCCGACCTGGGACTCAATCCCAGGACCCTGAGATCATGACCTGAGCTGAAGTCAGACGCTTAACTTACTGAGCCACCCAGGTGTCCCTCCTAAGTATTTTTTTTAAATGATGAGATTAAGGAAAGTGTCAGAATGTAGCTGATACCATAGCAACCCTTAAATTACAGAAAAACAAACACATAGGACTTATAATTTTAACAACGTATATGTATGATAAGTGAATCAGACATGAAATAAACACAGCTTTCTACTTCAGTATGGCAAAGATCCCCAACAAAAGATTTAAAAGGGAAAATATGCTAAAATATGCTTCCCTTTGCTTTGAGGAAATTAAAAAAAAATCAACAAACAAATATGGGTGATTAGCAGATCTTTCTTATGATCAAACTATATTTAGTAAAAATAATTAAAAATTTCATGTGCAATCCTCTATCACATGCATTGCAAATCAAAGTTCTCTCTTCTTCTTCTAATCACCAACACTGAATTTACAGTTTTGGGGGAGGAGAGACATGGCTGAAACTGCCAAAGAGTTTTCATTGATTATTTCCAGGCTGCACGATCCCATGGGGACCAGATTCTGCCCACCCTCCACCCTCTCTATAATTTCAGTGGGAGGTGGGCGTCCTCGATCCTATTCTTGTAATACACTTGACGGTGAGATAGGGCTTGGGGTTTATTTAAGAGGCAGCACTTTTCTAAATACCCTGTAATACAGTCGGTGAAGGCGTAGAAAGCCCTGTAGGTGGAAAGTCAAATGAAAGCAGAGGTTTCTTACTGAGCTAATAGCCTTCTGAGTCACAGCAACATATAAAATATTGTACCACCTGGGAAAAATTCCGAAGCACCAGTGCAAATTAGTTTGATAACTGAAAATCCTATCCGCTAAAATCTCGGTGCAATAAACAGCCATTGCTAGACAAAGGCAACATCTTTGCATGGGGATGAGGCTGGAGAGCTCCGGAGGGCAAAGTGTGCTGTCGTGTCCCACTGGGCCTGGCACTCAGGCCACACCTCTCCCTGTCTCTTCTGTGACTCAAACGAGGATGCTGGTGATTCGAGAAGAAGGAAGGAGAGGACCAGAAATCAGGACTGATTTCTGAGGACTGAAAATGTTAAGCTTCTCCATGTGCTCCTGAACCCAACTCTCTTGGAAAGAGGCCCCCATCCAGGCAGAGGCAGACCTCTGCAAAATTTCTGTCTTCTGACAGCGACAGTACCTCTGTGCCAGGGCTCAGTCCTGACTCCTCCTTACTCCCGTCTCCGTGTTACTGTGCTTCCTTGCGGTTATCCAGAGACACCCTTGCAGAATCAGAAGGCAAAGGAGAGTTATGGAAACCTGCTTCTAATCAAAATAGCCTTTCTCTCCCTCAGGGCTACTCATCTCAGCAAGGTATGCAAAGAAAAACAATTCAATGAACTCTCTCTCTATACACACACACACACACACACACACACACACACACATTTTATTTATTTTGAAAGTTTTATTTATTTTAGAGAGTGACAGAGAGTGTGGGGGAAGGGCACAGGGAGAGGGAGAGAATCCTTAAGCAGATTCCCTGTGGAGCTCGGAGCCCAAAGCGGGGCTCAATCCCAGGACCCTGAGATCATGACCTGAGCCAAAACCAAGAGCCAGTCATTTAACTGACCGAGCCAGCCAGGCCCCCTATAAACTAACTACATTTAATTCACAGCTAGGCAGGGGTGACTGCTTCCAGTTACTCTTGGGTAGAATATTTGCAACACATATGTGAACCAACACACTTTTACCCATCACTTCTACGTCTAAGGATTTACCATTAGAAAATAATTGTGTTTATACTATGAAACTATGATGTTTTTTCTTGAAACACTGCTTTTAAGTAAGTAATGGAAAGAGGCCAAAAGAACCATAAAAGTAAAGTGCAAGAGAACCTACATGGCTATGAAAATCATAGAAATGTACATCTTAGCATGGTATATATTGATGCTATATTGAGTAAAAAGACATTTAGGGGCACCTGGGTGGCTCAGTGGGTTAAGCATCTGCCTCTCTGCTCAGTAGGGAGCCTGCTTCCCCCTCTCTCTCTACCTGCCTCTCTGCCTACTTGTGATCTGTGTGTGTGTGTGTCAAATAAATAAATAAAACCTTTAAAAAAAGATATTTCATCATGAATGGTATGATTCCATATAAAAATGTACACATTTATGGTGTAGAGACTCACTTAGGTGTATAAACACGCACAGTGCTTGGTAAATGAGAAAGCATTTGGGGGCCCCACACATGGAGCACACAGTGTGGTATCAAGTTAGGACATGAACCCTTGACTACTGTCCAACACCTCAATCCACACGGAGCTTACACTTCCTTCGTTGTTGTATTTTTTTTTAAAGGTTGTATTTACTTATTTGAGAGAGAGAGCACACAAGAGGGGTAGGGTCAGAGGACAAAGCAGACTCCCCACTGAGCAGGAAGCCTGGTGTGGGACCCGATCCTGGGACTCCAGGATCATGACCTGAGCTAAAGGCAGTTGCTTAAGCGACTGAGCCACCCAGGCGTCCCTCTTTGTTGTATCTTTACGACTCGTGCATATTCTTGTGATATAAAAATAAAATTACTGGGGGTATAGCTCAGGGGTAGAGCATTTGGCTGCAAAAATAAAATTACTTGTGTTTTATAAATACAAGATGTTCTCTATTTTGAACACGATTTAGAAGGTAGAGCAGTGGCATCAGTGGGCAAGAATACCACAAAGCTGACTATCCTGGTGTTCTCGCATAAAATTCCCGTACTTGGAGCGGCCACCACCAAGTCAGAAGACCAAACTACGCTGGGATTATAATTCCTGTCTCCACGCGACTTCCTCCTGTGAATTTCTCCGTATTATTTCCAAGCCCATTCTGTAAACTTCGGGCAAAAGTTATTTATGAAACAAATCCACTAAGCAAGATTTCCCAACCTGATGAAAGAAAGGAACCAAGAAGTTTTACTAAAGAAGGGGTCAGAACAGCTATGAAAAGGTCAGAGCAGAAATCAACTAAACATTTCTGACCGTAGGTATAATTAGAAACTCCTCAGAGAGTTCATGCCAGAGTGTTTGAACGAATTAAACCACCCAGATAAAGAGACGCGATGTTGATCAATGTTCTGCTTGGAAATCACGTTTTATTTTAGTTCTGTTGAAAGAGAAAAGCAGACAAATGACTTTGCTCAAAAACCACCTTTATTTTGGAGTAACTTTGGTCTTAGGATAGACAAAGTGAAGGTAGGACTGGACCGTCCCTTTCTCTCTCTCACACGGTCCAAGCTTCCCATGGGATAACATGGACGAGGATGTAAAGAGAGAAAAAGACGCGGGCACTGACTTCTCCTCAGGATGTTCTGACCCTGGTGTTCAGCCTCGGTTTACTCATCCCTGGTCGGACTAGACAATCATCTCCCTTTCAGGGTTGTTAGTTTATCCGAGGGGGGTTGTTTACGGCTTACTGTTTGCCTCTGTGGAAAGACGTGCTTCCATTTCAAGCGCGATAATGCAGAACATGGGGTAGGAAAAAAAATGGTTCATTTTCATCCCTCTTTTCCTTTTAGAATATACTGCCTTGTCTTGCTGAAATCATTATGGCCGCTGAAACTGAAACGTGAAGAATCGTGTAGAAATGCTGGCCTCTCAGTCAGACTCGCATACACTGTAAAATTTACTGTGAACCAAGGGAA
This sequence comes from Mellivora capensis, assembly GCA_004024625.1. Classification (NCBI taxonomy): domain Eukaryota; kingdom Metazoa; phylum Chordata; class Mammalia; order Carnivora; family Mustelidae; genus Mellivora; species Mellivora capensis. The sequence goes on from PISX010037249.1 coordinate 5,822, forward strand.
TGGTTGTTAGCGCTCTTTTCTAATTCTCAGAATTTGAGCCATCATCTTAATTACATTTTACACATTTTAAGTAAATATATTTTGATGTCTATACCTACATAGATACATGACAGAATAATGTAGAAATAATTCAGGTCCACTGAGTCACTTGACACTCTTAAACCATTCATTACTGATTCAATATGAGAGACTATTTTATAATATATGTATTAAATATATATTTTTATAAAATTACATTTATATAAAATATGTATCCATAAATATACATTTTATATGAATAAATATATTTTTATATTTTTATATTTATGAATGCATATATTTATAAATACATATGAATATATATTTATATATTAATATATACCTATATAAAATATATATTTATGGATACATATTTTATGTATTTTATATATGCATTTGTGTGTGTGTATATATATATATATATGTATATATATATATATATATATGTATGTATCAGGGGAAGAGAAGTCCCCCATTTTATAAAGATATGAGAAACTAAAAGCAAATTATATTTGGCAAAAATATATTGATTTCAGTTCACCCTGCTAGAGTGAGTATATAAGTGTATTATGAGGTGTACTATTTTTATTAAAATACATTTGCCCCCCACATTGGGGAAAGTTGCTAAAGAACCAAGTGCAGAGTGAAATGTACTGAAACTAGACATCTTATTTATAAATAGACTGTAAGACTAAATGAAGGTTCAAGCCAGAAAAATACTTCTTACTTTCTTTCACTCTTTCCGGCCTGCCTTTTTTTCCCCTCTATTTTATTATGAATTTTGGTATATTCATTCTCTTTCTGAATTTGGAATTACTCTCAAATATTTTAATTTGGACCAACTTTTAATAATCTTTTATGCATTGTACCTTATTCCCACCTGTCCAAAATTAAACTTCCCTACACAAACAGAGTTCCTTAGGATAGACAGGACTGACTACGAGGTTTTATCTCCTGATGAATGTTAGCCATTTTATTACTCAGCCGAGCCAGACTTTGAATAAACTGCTGTTGATCAAGATTCTCTGTAGAGATTATCTGGAACTCTGCAGCTCTGCCCATAACCGTAAGTGCTATCCCTAGTGATGGGGTAAGTGCCATCATTTTCTGCATTTTTTAAGCCTTTTTAACTTTCCTGTAAGATTTTTTCCACCAGCTTTTAACTGGCCTCCCTGCCTCTGTTTCTTCTCCGGGCTAACTCTCCAAGTACATCCTTCAAAATTATATTAGTTTTCCCTGGCTATGTAACAAATGGACACAGGTCTAGTGCCCTAAAACCACACGCATTCATTATCTCACAGTTTCCGTAGGTCAGAATCCACGGGGGCTGGGCTATGTTCTCAGCTCTAACCCTCGCAAAGCCACAGTCAAGGCTGGGGTCTGGCATGGAGGACTCCTGATGAAGAAGGTACTTCCAACTTCGTTCAGGCTGCTGGAAGAATTCAGTGCCTTGTATCTGTGGGACCGAGGTCCCCGTGTCAGCAGGGAGTTCCCTTAGATGCTCACATTTCCCTCTATGGTGCCTTCTCCCCATTCAAGCCCATAGGAGCTCTTGAATTCCTCTTTGCATCAATTCTCTCTGCCCTCTTCTTCTACCAGGAGCTGGAGAAAGTTCTCTGCTCTTAAGGATGTATTTGATTAGATCAGGTGTGGAATCTTCAGGGTCATTCCTAGAAATCTGCCGATCAGAAACCTCCAACTCAGATGTCCTCACCGATGGGAGACCTCAGGTGTCCACTCATTCACGTCTTCCTCCAATCCTCACCTCCCTCCCTATTTGCCTAGATGCCCCTTCTCTTCTTCCAACGCATCCCACTGTGGGAATCAAAGCATTCATCCCACTGTGGTGCACTGTTCACTTATCATTCATCATCAGTCTTTAAAAATGAGCAATCTGCACTCGTAGATGAAATTCTCAGCTCATCCTACTACTTATTTAATCAGAGTTTTAAAAATAATTTTCAAAATGTTTAGAAAATTTAGTAATTGTACATGGCTGCTGTGATAACTGCTTTTCTCTTCATCAAAACAATTCCATTTCACAGATGAGGGAACTGAAATTTAACAGACATACTAGGTATCCAGAGTCAAGCCATTACCAAGCAGTGAAGCACATTCTGGCTGTTGAGCCCCTATGTCCTTCCCCTCCTCCCTACCTTTGGTATTTATTGAAAACATACATGCCAGGAACTGTGCTAACATTTTCATTAAATAGACTTGGATCCCAAAATGCCATTAGAAATAATATCCTTAGTTAATATATGTATTCATAGCATTTACCACAAGTACAAAAAATCAAGCCATTACTTCCTAAAATAAAATAATAATATCATCCCTTGGTGTTTATATATCTGATAAATTTTAAATCACCTGATGCTAATCTCACTTTTATGTGACGGCCGTATATTTGCAAAGACACGGGAACTATAATGAAAATATACTTCAAAACATGCTAGTCATTAGCAACTCTGTGTGGGAAAAACCGATGAGAAAATTTAAACAAGGAAATTCCATCTTGCCCAACTGTGATCTCATCATCGCTGAGGACATTGTATGAACCACAGATGGTGAGAACGAAGAGGCACACATGTTCCTCAGAGACTTGGACTTCACCAAATCAAGGCTCTGCGCTTCAGAGCAGTGTTTTTGTTACAAAACAATGTCACACTCACATATATGACACCTCAATGCTTGAGGCTCCCTAAAGAAGACTCCAAACCAGCCATCATAGGTGCAGCAAACACCACACTGAGCTGGTTAGGAACTATGCACCTTCCTAAATCCACATACTCAACAATCTGCATCGTACCTTAGCTCACTGAAAACCTAAAACACATAAGCACAAATTAGCACCATACCTAAAATGGCCCTCAGAAAGCACATGTGCTGAAACCACAGTGAAATATGAGATTTTAATCACTTATAAGACCAGAGGTTTCGAGGAAGGATGACTCTGAAAGAAATGAGGAATTTACCATCCTTGTAAAGAAACTCCAAAGCAATCCTCGGGAATTGTTTCACGAAGAGAAATCTAATCGTTAGAAGAATTGGACTTCCCATTTTTCTTGCGGTAATTTGGCCGTTCATAATCACGTCTGAATCGAAATGATGGCAAAGGAACATTGGTGAGGGCTGAAGAGAGAACTGGTTTATGTAAATAATGGATCAGGTTGACAATGGCCATGTGTGTGTGTGCGTGCGTGCCCGAAGGCAAGAATCAGAAGCACCCATTTGTACCACGGGAAAATCATTCCTAAACCACGACTGTTTGTGGTGATAAGCATTTTACTCATGTAAATATACAGAGGAACAATGTGTTGCACTCTCAAAATAGACACTGCCTTCCATCTGTGACCTTCCGGGCATCTGCCTCCTCACACTGGTCTTTCCTGGTGACCCAGCCCGCCATGTGTAATCACCCACTCGCATGTTTAGTGTTAAAAGAGAAAGGCTGATCGATATCACTTTCCTTTTGCCGGCATTATCTTCCTCCACCAAACTTTGAGTGACTGAGCATGCAATTTTAATTTTTAGGCACTTGGCTATCGCACAGATATTCGCCCGGTTGCCCCATGGGATGTGAGCTTTCTGCTGCAATCACCTGTCGCTTTACTTCCTATCACTGGATCCCATCTCGGATACAACTCATGAGCCTGTAGGACATCCCAACAATACAGGGCCAGCCTGTACCACCGTGGGAGTCAACCCCAAAAGGAAGTCTTTGTTTCGTTAGCTAATGAGCCCCTAATGTATCTGATAAAGCCAGGGAACATGTCCAGGTCTGACTGTGCATAGCACATCTGTGATATTCAGTAGCAGATTGTGGAAGAGAAACTAACACAAATGTACACACACATCCACACACGCTCCACACAGTCAAATCAAATATCCTCAGTGATTATTAGTTTAACTGCTACTACCACCTAGTTCCTCGTCACTATCTGCACAGGATAGAATTCTTTTTCTTTTTCTTTTTCTTTTTATTTAATGAAAATCAAAACTAATGTGGCCTCAATTTATCTATTTATTTTTGTCTTATGAGATAGAGATGACAATGATTTAAATCTCATTTCCATAAATTGTGAGCCTACACGCATTTTGGGGAACAAGAGGAAACATACATCACAGGAATCTGATATTCAGCAAAAAAGACATTTTACTACCAAATATATGGGGTTTTTTTTGTTTTGTTTAAAGAGTTTATTTATGGGGCGCCTGGGTGGCTCAGTGGGTTAAAGCCTCTGCCTTCGGCTCAGGTCTTGATCCCAGGGTCCTGGGATCGAGCCCCGCATCAGGCTCTCTGCTGAGCAGGGATCCTGGTTCCCCCTCTCTCTCTCTGCCTGCCTCTCTGCCTACTTGTGATCTCTCTGTCAAATAAATAAATAAAATCTTTTAAAAAAATAAAATAGAGAGTTTATTTATTATTTGAAAGAGACAGAGAGAATGTGCGCACAAGTGGGGGTCAGAGGGAGAGGGAGAAGCACACTCCCCACTGAGCAGGGAGCCTGATGTGGGGCTCGATCCTAGGACCCCAGGAACACAAACTGAGCCAAAGGCAGAGGCTTAACTAACTGAGTCCCGAGGGCACCCCTGTTTTTTAAACACTCCTGATAAACAATGCTGAATGCCCCCCCCACCCAACACACACAAATAAGTTCTTTGATCCTTCCAGAATCCCCACTTTTCCTTTCAAGTCTTGTTTCAAATATCTTATCTGTGAAGCTCTGTACAACCTTCTCAAGCAGTTGTTCCCTGCAGAGCTTCGACGATGGTGATGGCTGACAGCGATCGCAAGAAGAGCTGGCCGGGGCCGGGTGCTGCTCTAAGCCCTCACACCAACCTCCTGGAAGGGCGATAGCCATTTCATTTTGACAAAGCACAGAAAAATTAAGCAACTTGCTCGAAGTCACAGAGCTGGCAGGTACAAGAGCTATTACTCAAATCCAGGCAGCGTGGCTTCAGGGTCCAAATGAAACACAGAGTGTGTAGTGTTGCATGTTGTTATTGACACCACCTCCTGTGACCTTCAGCCAAGCCTCTGCCCCCTACTGCACTGTGATTTCCCTGACGATGGGATCTGTATTCGTTCACTTAGTCACTCATTCATCCCACAAATACTTATTGCACAAGGACTGTGTGGCCTAGACATGTGCCAAGCCCTGTAAGCACTCACCTCTGAAAACCCAGCACTGGCCAGTAGACCGACATGGTTCTGCCTCAGGACTTTTGCACTTACTGTTCTGTCTGGGAAGGTCTTCATACAATGTCAAGGCTTGCTTCATCACTACACTCTCTCTTCAAATGCTATGCCTTTAGAGAAACCTTCCTAAAATGCTTTATGTAAAGTAGTGCTTTCCAAGACTGCATTTTGTTACCCTGCTTTTAAGTTTTGTGCATAT
>PISX010037250.1:0-11231 GCA_004024625.1 Mellivora capensis
TTCATCTGTTGATGGACATCTAGGTTCTTTCCATAGTTTGGCTATTGTAGACATTGCTGCTATAAACATTCGGGTGCACGTGCCCCTTCGGATCACTACATTTGTATCTTTAGGGTAAATACCCAGTAGTGCAATTGCTGGGTCATAGGGTAGTTCTATTTTCAACTTTTTGAGGAACCTCCACGCTGTTTTCCAGAGCAGTTGCACCAGCTTGCAATCCCACCAACAGTGTAGGAGGGTTCCCCTTGCCTAGCTGACATTCTTAAATACTTTCAGTTTGGCTGCCAAAAAATTCTTGTGTGACAAAATTTTATCTTTTGGACTCTCAGCTAGGCACATTGGGGGATGCATTAGAACTCTAACTTGGAGCTCCTGATATATTTTTTAAAAGCAGGCACTTAAGCAAATGCTCAATAAATGTTTTTTGATCTGATTAGATTTTTAGTAACAGTTTTATTCATATATAATTCACCCTTTTAAAGTACATAATTCAATGGTTGTTAGCCTATTGGGACTTGTGCAGTCTTTACCGCAATCTAATTTTAGAATATTTCATCACTCCTAAAAGAAACTCAATGCTCATTAGCAGTTACTCCTCATTCTCTGCCTCTAGTCCCAGGGCAACCACTAATCTACACTCTATCTCTACGTTTACCTATTCTGGACATTTCATATAAATTAAGTCATTCAATATTTGGTCCTTTGTGACTGGCTTCTTTCACTTAACACACAGTTGTTAAAACTTCATTCATGTATTAGAACTTCTTCCTACTTTATTGTTCAATAATATTCCCTTATGGGGGCATACCACACTTTATTTATCCATTCATTAGTTTGACATTCGGTTTTTCCACTTTTTGGCCATTAAAAATAACTAATAATGAATATTCGAGTACAGATTTTTGTGTGAACACATGCTTGCATTTTATTCCTGGGAATATACCCAAGAAGGAGAATTGTTAGATCATATGATAATCCAAGGTTTACCTTTTGAGGAACTGCCAGACTGTTTCCCAAAGAGGCTGCACAGCTTAACAGCCTCAACCAGCAAGTTCAAATGTGTCCACAACATATGAGGGTTCAAATGTGTCCACATCCTTGCCAATGCTTGTCATTGTTTTTTTCATTCTATGCTAGCGGGTGGGAAGTATTTTCTCCTTGTCTCATTGTAGTTTTTGTTTACATCAACCTAAGGAGACATAGTTTTTAATTTTGATGACACCAGTTTATCTATTGTTTTCTCTCTCACCATGTATTTTTGGTGCCATATTTAAGAATTCATAACCTAATCCAAGATCTTGAAGATTTGCTCCTCTGTTTTGTTCTAAGAGCTTTATAGTGTTAGCTCTTACATTTATGTTTATGATTCAGTTTGAATTAGTTGTGTATGTGATGTGACATAGGGGTCCAAATTAATTAATTTATCTCTTGCATATTATCCAGTTATCTCAGCATCATTTTGAAAAGATTATTCTTTCTTCCATCCAATTGCCTTTACACCTTTGTCAAACATAATTTGAACACAAATATAAGAGTTTATTTGTGGACTCTCAACTCTATTGCATCGATAATTGTAGGTATATTGTCCCTAGCTCTTACATGCTTAAGACTGACATGGACAGCGATTATCAATGGTCAGAGAAAAGACCTATTATTTCTGAAAGTCCTGTCAAAATGCCTGTGCAACTGGGAGTTTATTTGGTTTATATGGACCAAGAATAGTTCTGCTTTGTACACTGCTGAGTAAGTAGTTAAAAGGTTGTAAAATTTCTCAGGTCTCTCAAAGCTCACACTTGCAGGAAGCTTGATTTCACAACTTGTACATGACAGTCTCAAATGAAAATACTCCCATGAGAGTGTTACTATGGACTAGGATGGAGAAAAAGACCGTGTCTCATTTATTGCTACTATTGTTATTTAGGGCTTTTTGGTTTGTTGCTGTTGTTTCAAAAGATTGCATTTTGCATTATGCAGCAAAACCATAAGGTAGATCTTAAATAGAGAGTCATGTTTAGGACTTTGGTTTTCTTTATTCACAGTGATTTTCTATTTTCCCTGGAAGGGAGTCACCATCACTTTTAAACAGTAAAGATAAATGTGGTTTCTGATACAAATCTTTATGAATAGAGCCAAAGCATTGTCTCAGATCTTCCCTTCAATTCTAGAAGCATCTGAATGTGTATCAAATATTCCATCCAAATTAATCTCATTCTTTAATAAAACAATGTATGTCTTAGGTGGAAGGACAGGAGACCCGTAAGCAAAATCACACTATCGCATATTTTTTAAAGTAGAAGGGTCATTTGTAGCTGATACAGAGGAAATTTATGAACAAAGAAAAAGTCCACTTTCCCATACCTGGAGTCCTTAAAGCAACAAACAAATGGATCAGCATGAAGTGCACATAATAACCCCAACACACATAATTAAACCTCTAATTTAAATTTTTGCACCTCTCATTTTAAGTTGTGCAGACAGGGAGGAGGATCAAATATTCAATGGAGTAATGGGTGTCTCTAGTTGTTAAATAGACTTTCTGAAAATGAATCAACACGTGTCTGTCATCCACCATAACTTTTTTTACTCTCAACAGCAGTTATCATTTGCTAGGGCACCCAGATTCATTGTTGCAGCCCCAAGTACATGAGGTTACTAGACAGTGGGATTTGTTCTAAATATCGTTCATGTAGTCCCTGCTTAATTTAAATACGTAGCTGTGGCAAGCAGAAGGAATAGCGCAATGCAAAAAAAAAAAAAAATGTAGGTCCTGCCCTTAAGAATTGCCTGAACTTTGAAGACGTAGCTCTCAGAGAATAGCTTGGCAAAGAGTGTTTAGTAGAAGTTGGTTGATGAAGAAGGAAAGAAGGAAAAAAGGAAGGGGTGGACAGAGAGACAGTTGGATGGACAAACTTGGATTCCATCCCTCATGCTAGAGAAAGATGGAATCATAGTAACAGTATCTACCTCATGGGTTATTGGAAGGATTTAATAAGATAATAAATGTTACTCCTTTAGTACAATACCTGGAACATAAGAAGCACTCGGGAAGTGTTAGCCATTAACATGGAAGATGCTAGTTATATTCAGATTTTCTTTAACCCTGAAATGTGGCCATGGCATACAAATGTAAATATTTTCAAATCAGTCATGAGTGGGAGGCTTTTAAATTTTTCTTTACCTTTGAAAGAGGTTCAAGACAATGCTATCATGGAAAGCATTTGTATCAGAAACTGTAAATTTGTTGTACCTTTTGGCTTTCTAAAATCTGTGAAATCCCCAAAGTTTCCCGCATGACCTTCCTGGAAGCCGAAACAAACTGAATCATCATAAAACTTTTAAGTTTGCTTTGAATCCACTTTGGAGCTACATGGATGAGGTCTCTTGGTAACTGACCTTCTGTCAAGCTGAACAGCCCATTCCAGGGCACAGAGTATACCCCCTGCCTGGCCAGTGCCCCTGTGGCAGCAGTATTCGGGATGCTAAGGAGTTTTATGTTCAGAGTCATGACAAAAATTAACCAACTGTAGTTAACGATACCATGTGACAAAGATGTTTGGAGCACACGAGAGGCAAGGGAGAAATTTAAGCAAGGAAACTTTGTCTCCAGCTGTGTCCAATAGTCTTCCCTGTGGACTTTATAGGAACCCCATTGTGACTTGTCACTTGGTGATTGAGGCCACACTTAAGATGAAAAATAAAAAACAAAACCCAAAGAACTCTTACCTTCCACAGTGTTATCTTTCAGTATTGCCACTTCATGAGTGAAGGTGGTGATGTCTCCACAGTTAATGCAAACTCTTTAAAATGTTAGAACTTACCAATAAATTAAGTAAAGTCGTGTGATATAAAATCAACATACAGAAATCAGTTGTGTTTCTACACACTAACAACAAAACATCTGAAAAAGAAACAAAACAATCCCATTCATAACAGTATCAACAGTAAAATAGGCAGTAATAAATTTAACCGAGGAAGTGAAAGATCCGTACAATGAAAACTAATAAGACTTTGATGAAAGAAATTGAAGAAGACATAAACAAATAGAAATATATTCTGCATTCATAGGTCAGAATTAATAGTGTCCAAGATGTCCATACTACCCAGAGCCATCTAGAGATTCAGTACAGTCCCTATCAAAATTCCAATGGCATTTTTCACAGAAATAGAAAAAAAATCCTAAATTTGGAACTACAAATGAGTCTGAATAGCCAAAACAATCCTGAGAAAGGAGAAAACCAGAGACATCACACTATCACACTTCCTGATTTCAAACTATACTACAAAGCTCTAGTAATCAAAATGGTATGGTACTGGCATAAAAAGAGATGCAGAGACCAATGGAACAGAATAGAGAGCCCAGAAATAGCTCCCCCCCCACATGTACAGTCAGCTAATATTTGACAAGGGTACTCGGAATATCCAGTGGGGAAATGACAGTGCCTTCAATACATGGTGTTGGGGAAACTGCATAACCACATGAAGAAAAATGAAATTGGACCTCTATCTTACACCACTCAGAAAGAAATAACTCAGAATGGATTAAAGACTTCAACGACACCATAAATCTCCAAAGAAAACATAGAGAAAAAGCTTCTTGACATTAATCTTAGCAACAAGTTCTTGAAGCACACACAACAAAAGCAAAAATCAAGTGGGACTTTATCACAGTAAAAGCTTCTGCACTGCAAGAGAAACAATCAACAAAATGTAAAGGCAACCTGAGGAATGGGAGAAAATATTTTCAAACCATGTATCTGATAAGGGATTACTATCTAAAATATATATACAACTCAGTAACAAAAAACAGCAGTCCAATTGAAAAATGGGCAGAGAAACTGCATAGACATTTTTCCAAAAGAAGACATCCAAATGGCCAAAAGGCACATGAGAAGATGCTCAACATCACTAATCATCAGGGAAATTCTAGTCAAAACCACAATGAGATATCACCTGTCATCTGTTATAACGGCTGTTATCAAAAGATAAGAAATAACAAGTGTTGGTAGGGATGTGGAGGAAAGGGAACACTTGAGCACTGTTCTAAAATAGAAAAAATAGGGGCACCTGGATGATTCAGTTGGTTAAGCGTCATGATCCCAGAGTCCTGGGATGGAGCCCTGGGAGCATCGGGCTCCTTGCTCAGTGAGGAACCTGCTTCTATTTCTCCCTCTGCCTGCTGCTCCCCTTGTTTATGTGCACTCTGTCTCTCTGTCAAATAAATACATAAAATCTTTAAAAAAAATGCAATTACCATATGATCCAGCAATCCCATTTATATGTGCATATATAAATCCCTATATACAAAGGAAAACACAACAGGATATAAAAAAGTATTTGTGTTTCCATATTCATTGCAGCATTATTCAAGATATGAATAACCAAGATATGGAAACAACGTAAGTATCTGTCAATGGATGAATGGATAAAGAAGATGTGGTATGTATATGTGTGTGTGGTATGTGTATACAACATATATACAAAAATGGAATCTCAGACATGAGAGAGAGGGAAATCCTGTCATTTGTGACAATATGGATGGACCTTGAGGGTATTATGCTAAATGAGACAAGGCTGGCAGAGAAAGTTCTGTATGATAGCACTTAGATAAAGAATCTTTAAAAAAGCCAAACTTTTAGAAACAGAGTAGAATTGTGGTTATCAGGGGCTGGGGGTGGGGTGAAGGAACTGGGGAGAAGTTGATCAAAGGGTATGACCTTGCAGTTAGAAGAGAATAAATTCTGAAGATCTAGTGCACAAAACTTGGATTATAGTCAACAATGCTATATTATATACTTCAAAGTTGCTAAGAGAGTAGTTATAAAATGTTCTCACCACAAAAAAGAAATGATAACTATATGACATGGAGGTGTTAAATATATATATTTATATATATTGCAGTAGGATTATACTATAGGAGTGTTATATATTATATTATATTATATTAGCAGTATGCATATTATATATGCTGTATTACATATTATTATATATGCAGTGTATTATATATATGTAATTGCAGGATATATATCAAATCAACAGATGGTATACCTTAAAATTACAGTGTTATATATCAATTATAGGTCTCACTTATATATCAATTATATAAATTATTACATATATATTATATCCAATTTATCTCAATGTAAAAAAAAACTTCAATCATCCAAAAAAGTTAAGAATAAATGAATGATAAAATGTTACTAAGCTACTAAGTAGTAGATGTGTAATAACAGTGGGTTGGGATGGGGGTAAGTATTGAAATTTTTTTGAGATGTGAAGATTATATCTTCACATTCATATTATATGAGATTATATCTTGGGGTTTCCCTCACAATAAGTGTATTTCTAACTTCAATTATTAAAGGTTATATAGATTATAGTATAGTAGAAATATTCCATACTTGAAGAAATGTTTGATGTTAGCCCAGAATTAAAGCATACTTTTGCAAAAGAAAATGTTTATCAAATCTGCTATAAGGTGGAGCCAAATATTTGTATTTTTACCTGGTCAAAGCAGCTGATCATGCTGTCAAACAAAATGGAAGTAAGAAAATGGTCAGTTTGGGGCATCTGGGTGGCTCAGTGGGTTAAAGCCTCTGCCTTCGGCTCGGGTCATGATCTCAGGGTCCTGGGATCGAGCCCCGCATCAGGATCTCTGTTCCACGGAGAGCCTGCTTCCCCCTCTCCCTCTGCCTGCCCCTCTGCCTCCTTGTGACCTCGCTCTTTCTCTGTCAAATAAATAAATAAAATCTTTAAAAAAGAAAGAAAGAAAGAAAGAAAATGGTCAGCTTAGTTTCCAAACTGAACAAATTGATAAAAGTAATAATTTCAAATATTTCATTTTTATGCCTTATAAATAGGAATAATTTTTCTTGAACATGTTTCTTATTTCCTCAGTGATTTTAAAAAGTCACATATAGACACATCTGTTGTTAATGTCTTCTGTAGCTTAATAATACTGGCTTGTTGAGAATTATCAGAATAAATAATTAATTCAGATAATGAATTGTGAACAGATTTATGGATTAATATTGGTCCAGAACATCAGTGTTTTAGGGAAGAACATGATGATGTTTACAGTCAGCACATTATTAGCTTCATTAGATGTCAGTGTGGTTTTCAAGTATTTTCTGAAATTCTTCAGTAGTCTTGAATGCAAAGATGTTTTGCTTTAGAATATGGAGGTTGAGGAATTGGAATAGTTGCAATAAGTGCTTGTGGTTCATTAATTCCAACATTTTCTTCTGATGAAATAAATAATTGGTATTTTTATGCATATCTATCAAAAGCAGAGCTATACAGTATTTCAAGGACACAAAGAATTATGTATTCATTTGCTATATTGTACTTCCTTAGTCCTTAAAGTGTTTTTGGTAAACTAAAAAAGGTCATACTGGCCATCCTTTGGGACCTTCCTTGCACTTCGGGTTGAAAGGAGCCTGGTTGTTCTGGCTGCTAAGGCATACCCATGTCCTTTCTCAGCACCTGCTGTGAGCCAGCAGCGTTGAGATGGCCTCAGCCCAGGGTTGGGTTTACCTCTATACAGTCGGGCAGTATTCGCCACTGTGAGTATGGTTAAAACCTAGGTTTTTATGTGGAAAAACTCAGACCAGCCTGTGGTGATATATATTCTCCTAGTCTACTATAGTATTATTTTAGCGCTTTTATTATCAGTCATCAAACACTGTATCTGGGAAACATGAGGATAAATTATGGTACATCCAGAAACTCCTGAGAAATAACAAGTAACAAGAGAACAGAGTACTTTGGGAATATAAGATCTACTGAATGAGAAATGTTTTGTTCTGGCTATGGATTTGCTACTTGGAGAGAAACTCCATTGCATTGGTTTTCTGAACTGGATAACATTTTCCTGAACTTTTGCCTGGTGCAGCAAATAAAATATTATTTTTTCTTTTTTCCTCAGTGTCTTTATTAATTTAAATTTTGCTTTCTTACCTTATTATATAGTTGACTTTTAATTTCTCTTCAATATGTTTATTAGGTGGCCATTTAAAATAGAATAATCTATTTCTAATTGCAAGATGTTACTCTTGATTTTCCCCCAGCCCTATTTTACAGTAAATTGAGGAAACAGGGTAATACATCACTTCTTTTAATTCCTTTATAGATTTTCTCTCAGGGTCAGAGGGTGTTATTCTCTCATCTCCTAAAAATTGTTAGAAGATGATACACTGAAATTAACTGGTTCCCTCTTTATTGTGATTGTGATTGTCTGTCTGTCTTTCTTTCTTTCTTTCTTTCCTTCTTTCTTTCTTTTTAAGGACTCATGATCTCTAATGTAAAGAAAATCCTAGTGAATGCACTAAAAACTGTTAGAACTAATAAATGAGTTCAGCAAGGTTGCAAGATACAAGATCAATATACAAAATCAATTCTATTTCTATATACTTGGCAATGAACAATACAAAAATGAAATGAAGGAAACAGTTCCATTTATAATAGCATTAAAAAATACTTAGGAATAGGGGAGGCTCAGTGTGTTGAGCGTCTGATTCTTGATATTGGCTCAGGTCACGATCTCAGGGTTGTGAGACTGAGCCCTGTGTCTCACTCTGCACTCAGCAAGGAATCTGCTTGGTATTCTCTCTCTCTCCCTCTCCCTCCACCCCAACCCCACTCACATTCTCTCTCTAAATGAGTAAATAAATATAATCTTTAGACAAATACTTAGGAATAAGTTTAACAAAAGAAATGTAAAACTTGGGGCACCTGGGTGGCTCAGTAGGTTAAAGCCTCTGCCTTCAGCTCAGGTCATGATCCCAGAGTGTCTGCTCAGCAGGGAGCCTGCTTCCTCCTCTCTCTGCCTGCCTTTCTGCCTACTTGTGATCTCTGTCTGTCAAATAAATAAATAAAATCTTAAAAAAAAAAGAAAAAAGAAATGCAAAACTTATTTTCTGAGAATGATAAAACATTTTTGAAAGAAGTTAAAGAAGACGAAGACCTAAATAACTTGAAAATATGTTTATGGATCAAAACACTTTATATTGTTAAGGTGACCATACTCTCCAAATTAATCTTCCAATTCAACTCAGTACCTTTTGGAACCCAGCTGGTGTCTCCATACAAACTGACACAATGATTCTAAAATTCATGTAATTGCAAGGGACCCAGAAAGCCAAAAACAATTTTGAAAAAGAAGAAAAAGTTAGAGGCTTTCATATTCTAAAATTTTCCTATTTCAAAACTTACCATAAAGTAAGAATAATCGGGATGCCTGGGTGGCTCAGTTGGTTAAGTGGCTGCCTTCGGCTCAGGTCATGATCCCAGCGTCCTGGGATCGAGTTCCACATCGGGCTCCTTTCTCAGCAGGGAGCCTGCTTCTCCCTCTGCCTCTGCCTGCCACTCTGTCTGCCTGTGCTCGCTCTCTCTCTCCCCCTCTCTCTCCGACAAATAAAAAATTAAAAAAAAAAAAAAGAATAATCAAGATAGTGAGTTACTGGCATTTGGATAGACCTATATATTAGTGAAATATAATTGAGAGTACAAAATTAAACCCGTATGTCAATGGCCAACTGGTTTTAACAAGGGTGTCAACACCATTCAATGGAAAAAGAATACTCTTTTCAACAAAAAATGCTGGGATGACTGGATGGATATTTACATGTTAAAGGAATGAAATTGTACACTAACCTCACGCCACATAAGAAAATTAACTCAAAATGGATCAAAGACCTAAATGTAAAATGCCTGTAAATATAAGTCTATAAAACTCTTAGAAGAAAACAGTAATCTGCATGACCTTGGATTTGACAATGAATTTTTAGGCATGACACTGAAAGTACAAGCAACAAAAGAAAAAAATAAGTTGTTCTTTATTCAAGTTAAAATTTTGTATGCTTCTGAGAACACTATCAAGAAAGTAAAACAACATCCCATGAAATAGGAGGAGTTATTTGCAACTCATATTTCTGATAAGAGACTTCTATCCAAAATATGTAAAGAACACTTACATCTCAATAAAAAGGAAAAATATTCCAATTAAAAATAGGGAAATGATTCACAGACCTGTACCCCTGGGGATAAAAATACATTATACGTTTATTAAAATTTGAAAAAAAATAGGGAAATGATACACGTCTCCAAAGAAGATATACAAATGGACAAAAAACACATGAAAAGGTTCCCAATCTCATTAGTCATCAGCAAAATGTAAGTCAAAACCACAATGAGATAGCATTTCACACCCACTGGGCTACCTATATTCAAAAAGACCAATAATAAGTGTTGGCAAGAATATAAAGAAATTAGAACCCTCACACACTGCTGGTAGGAATGTAAAAGAGTGCTACCATTTTGAAAAATTGGCAGCTCCTCAAATCGTTACATACAGAGTTGCCATATGTCCCCACAGTTCCACTCTAAGGTATTTACCAATATAAATGATAATGTCTAGCTACCAAAACACTTGTGCACAAATGTTTATGGCAGTATTATTCATAACAGCCAAATGATGGAAACAATCTAAATGTCAATCCTCTGATGAATGGATAAATGACATGTGGCATATTCATACAAGTGAATATCATTCACCCATAAAAAGAATGAAGTACTGATTCCTGCCTCAATATGGCTGAACCGTGAAACCATGAAACCATTATGCTAAGATAAAGAAGCCAGTAACCAGGGACCGCATATTCTAGAATTCCACTTTTATGAAGTGTCCAGAATAGGAAAATCCATAGAAACTGAGTAGATTCGTGATATCTTAGGCTTGGGGATTAGGCAGGAGGAGTTGGTAGATAGGAGAGTGCCAGCTAAAGGGCACTCTTTTTGAGGTGATAAATATGTTTTAAAATTGACTGTGGTACCCCAAAGATACAGATGTGGTGAAAAGAAGGGCCATCTGTACCCCAATGTTTATAGCAGCAATGGCCACGGTCGCCAAACTGTGGAAAGAACCAAGATGCCCTTCAACGGACGAATGAATAAGGAAGATGTGGTTCATATACACTATAGAGTATTATGCCTCCATCAGAAAGGATAAATACCCAACTTTTGTATAAACATGGATGGGACTGGAAGAGATTATGCTGAGTGAAATAAGTCAAGCAGAGAGAGTCAATTATCATATGGTTTCACTTATTTGCGGAGCATAACAAATAACACGGAGGACATGGGGAGATGGAGAGGAGAAGGGAGTTGAGGGAAATTGCGGGGGAGATGAACCATGAGAGACTATGGACTCTGAAAAACAACCTGAGGGTTTTGAA
>PISX010037251.1:0-11220 GCA_004024625.1 Mellivora capensis
TTTTTTTTTCAGAAAATGTGATAAAAGTCCTGATTCTCACATCCCACAACCAGAGATTTGGGGTTAGTGAGTTTGGACCGAAGACTTAGAATCTGCATTCTAACAAACTCCTAGATTATTCTGATGCAGTTTGAGAAGCCAGATAAGCCCCCCATACCTTGACCTTCTGAGTCTTCTCTCTTGACAATAGCTTATTGAGAAGCAGTATTGTGAGCAAAGAGTAAAATAACAAAAAGTTTGACACAAAAAGACAAGTCAGTATTTTTAATGCTTTGCCATTTGAGGTACCGACAGTAATGGGTTCTTTCTGCCTACTTGCTGGGAAGCCTGAAATCCCCTCATTTCAGATGTTTCCCATTCCAGCCCCCATTGCCTTTGTACCTGTGCAGAGTGAATGTGTTTCCTCCGCCTTCCCATCTCCATACCTCTATCCACGTTGCCACCATGGAGGCACCAGTGAACATGGGGATGCTTATGTCTTCATTTGCATGTTGTTGCTCCAAACAGAAGGACTGATTTGCCAGAGTCACTTCTCACTGCAGCAGAACATGGGGTGGTTTTCTTCGGTAGCCGAGCCCAGTGCCTTGATTTAGCCAAGGCAGACTTATTTGGCTGCGTCGTGGAACAATCACGCATTCCCGGGACAAGCAGCAGCAGCTCCCACTCACCTGCAGGCAGGAACCCTAACCCCCAGTCGTGCTAATTCACAGCCTCATCCTTCAGACCCCTCCTGTGCAGAAGGCCCCTCAGACTCAGACTCTACAACAGGACTTCCTTTGGGTTGAAAAATTGCTTCAAGGAGAGGCAGGCAGAGGTCAGAGCTTAGGAAGGAAGTGATGGCCCTTTGACAATTGCAGGGATTGGGTCAATAATTGCCCAGCAGAAGTAAGCTGTGGCCCAGACCCCTAGGCTACAGAGCATGCCCTGGGCTCTTTTGTAATGACTTGGGGCCTCTGTTGGGAATGTGGGCTGCTTCAGAGCACCTGTGGCCACAGTCTCCCAGCCCTGCAGCATGCCTGTCAGTCCTGCAGGTCTCTTAATAGAGACTGATCAGTAAAGATAGACAAGTGGTCTTTGGCGGACACAGCACAGCCTGCCAAGTGTGAAGCACCCCTAGATCCTCACTAAATTTCTGCTCCAATGGCACACCCACTGAAGAGATGACAGGATAAGTAAATACTGTCCCTTCTCTTGAGTTCATAATAGAGGCCAGAAGAGGAGGCAGGGGCATTCTAGGAGGTCACAGAACATCCATCTTCAGGGACAGCAGCGTTCCCTGGGGGCATGCCCTTGCTGGGATGATGCCATGGTTTTCACTGGGACATGCTTGTCCAAGTTCCTCTGCTGGTTCCCATTCTCCCTCCTCCCCTCCATAGGCTCCCACAGGTATGGCTTTAATGAAACACAATGTTGTTGTTTTTTTAATTAAAAGTTAATTTGATACATTGTAATAACATTTATTAAAGTAGAAGATTATTAATTATCTTGTAAAATGGAGAAGTATCTTTCAGAGGTAAACATATTTAATGTTTGAAACATTCCTTTATATTCTCTAAGTGCATATATGTCTCTTGAGCACATTAAAATTGCAGTCGTTATGGGCACCTATTTTTTTTCCCCAGTATACTTTCCCTTTTTAAGTTTCTCGATCCTAGAACATTTGGATAGATGCACGCTTCACTCTTACAAAGAAGTCCAAAAAAATGATCTCAGCTTAGAATCCTGACTGCGTCCCAGAGTTTCCCTGAGAGACATTCCTTTAGTGGAATCTCTGGGTTTAATTGTGTGCACATGCTGAAACTCTCACACACATTTTCAAAATGCTCTATGGAAAATTCATGCCAAATTTTTAAATTCCACTGAAATTTTGAGAGAGGTGACTCAGGGTGTCCTGGCTAGAGCCCAGCATTTCCTGCAGGATACCAGAAGACCTGACAGAGCTTGCTAATCCAGTTTTAATTTTATGTGGACACAATCATGTTGGCCAATGATGTCACAACTTTATTGGGGGTTTTTATTTCATATATTTCTATGTTTGCATTTTCTGCTCATTGGTCTTTGGTAGAAATTAGATATTTAGAGTAATTATCTGACAAAGTTAATTATTTTTGCTTTTTTCTTTTTTTTCTCCATTTTCCCTCTCTTTTTCTCCTTATAGAGTGTTTTGGATGTCATAACATTTGAGCTCTTCTGTGGCTAAATGTGTTTCACTTTCTCATTCTTCAGATCAGATAAAGAAAAAAATCATTCTGTACAGTAATTCTCTGATCTATTTGAAGGACATTTTTTCAAAGGATATCATTTGACTTTCTGTCACTTTTTCCCCCAAATACTTACTTGTGGAGATTATTTTCTGAGTGATGTTTCCTTGCTCAGTGTGCTGCACCTCTGGCTGTACTACAGGTTGCTGCACCATCTGAGAGTCTGACTTGGGTCTGTTCTGTTCCTCTGAGCATCAGCCCTCAGGTGAGTTTTGTTTAATAATAATAGGTTATGTCATCCAATATCAGGGACAACAAGACCCCACTCGTCACTCTTATTTTTAAATAGTGTCTTGCTGATACTTTCTGTTATGTTCCACATGAACCCTGGAGCTCTTTGTTTCAAGGTACAAAAATCTCCCTTATTTTGAACATGGGCTTTAACTTGGTGCATGATTGCGAGAGCAGCTAATACTTCTGAATGGTCAATACCAACGTGAGGGGGTTTTATGTATCATTATCCTTTCACTCAGGGCACTGCAGCTACTACTGCCTTCTGGAACAGAAAATTGAGACAGAAATAAGGATATGGTGGCATTCAGCCCAGCAGTGTGGGGACACATTCCATTTGGCCACCCAATTCAGACACAGCAAACACTCTCCTTGCTGTAGATGTTTTCTGTTAGTGACATATTCAGCCTCCTCCCACGGAGCTTGTCTGCCTGGAGGTGAGGGCACAGCAGACAGGGTCTGACAGACATCTACGCATCTTCTAAACTGTCCCATGACATTCTCAGTCCTCAGTGATGAACTTGTTTCCAGAGCTTCCATTTTGTTCTCTCACTCAGAAACTGCCCAATCCTCTGTCATCCTCAGTTCTATCGATTCCATTCTTTCCTATCTTTTTCCTGGAGTTTGGACATGATCGCCTGACTTCAAGTTCACAGACTTTATCTTCTGCATTAAATTTGAATTAATTTAACATTTAAAAAATAGTGTAGTTTGCAGTTCTAGAATGCCTATTTGATTACTTTTGTTCACTCTCGTTTTTCCCATTTGTCTGTACTATTCTCTATTCTATTTCCTGCACTTATTCATAATTATTTTCACATTCTTTTCCACTAATAATTATTTTTGACTTATGACTTGAACTTCTTCTATGTATTATTTTATCTCTTTACTCCTTGTCAATTTTTCTTGCTCTGTGTGTGTATGTGTGTGTGTGTGTGTGTGTGTGTGTCATATTTTAAATACATCAGAAGTTTGAGTATAATACTTTGTAGAGACTCTGGTTTATGTTATATTTCTTTGAAGAGTATTGAATTTTGCTTTGACCTTTTCTACTAAATTTGATTTACCATTTTAAAAAAGATTTTATTTGAAATCCTTTTTATTTTATTTGAAAGAGAGAGAATGAGGGAGAGAGAACATGAGAGGAAAGGAGGCAAGAGGGAGAAGCAGACTGCCCACTGGGTAGGGAGCCCAATATGGGACTCGATTCTGGGACTACAGGATCATGACTTGAGCCAAAGGCAGTTGCTTAACCAACTGAGTCACACAGGCACCCCTTGATTTACATTTTTATTACAAAATTATTGGAAATAAGTTAGATTTATTATTTATTTATTATTGTTATCTCTTATTTGTATTTATTATTAGATTAAAGTAGTCTCAGGTACATAACATGATGGTTGACAGTTCTATACATTATGCAATGTTCACCACAAGTGTAGTTACTACCTGCAACTGTGCAAAGTTATTACAGTATTATTGGCTATAGTCCTTATGTTGTACTTTTCATCATCATTTACTATTTTTTTCAATGTCCAATTTTTGTGTGCATATTAATGGTTCCATTGTGATTTTTCTGGCAACCTGAAAATTAGATATGAGTTATTTGATTTTGAGTAGATCAAGATGGAGCTGCCCTTTAGTTGTTAGGTGGTAGTATTATTGCATTGGCTGTCAGCACCCAAAGGAGGGAAGCAGGGCAGGCGGCAGTATCAGGGCTGAGTCCTCATGCATCTCTTTTTTATCAAGAAGGAAGTTCTTTCCCAGGTGCCCTAACATATGTCCTCTTCATCTCTTACCAGAAATTGGTCCCTAGACTAAGCACTGGCAAACGGGAAAAGCTAATTATGCATCATTCCTCAAAGTCAGGTACATGGTACCCAAAAAGAATCAGTTTCAGTAAAGAAGAAAGGAAGAGATGGTGAGTCATTAAGGAGCACTGTTTTCCACAACCCAGTGAATGATTCTCTAATCTCAGTTTATCTGAACTGTTAATAATAGTTGACACATTTGATCAATTGCCTTTCTTATAAACACTTTCTTCAGTGGGCTCTTGGAAAATTACTATCAGTTCTACCTCACTGACTATTCCTCTAATTTTCATTCTCTGAATGGTAATACTCATCTGGTTATTTTAAAGATTTTATTTATTTATTTTACAGAGAGAGGGAGAGAGATCACAAGTAGGCAGAGAGGCAGGCAGAGAGGGAGGGGGAAGCAGGCTCCCTGCTGAGCAGAGAGCCCAAATTGGGACTCGATCCCAGGACCCTGAGATCATGACCTAAGCCAAGGGCAGACGCTTAACCCACTTAGCCACCCAGACACCCCTGGTTATTTTAAAATAGCATCTATAGGGACACCTGGGTGGCTCAGTCAGTTAAGTGTCTGCCTTTGGCTCGGGTCATGATCCTAGCATCCTGGGATCTAGTCCCACATCAGGCTCCTTGCTCCACAGGGAGCCTGCTTCTCCCTCTGCCTCTGCCTGCCACTCTGCCTGCCTGTGCTCTATCTCTCTGACAACTAAATAAATAAAATCTTAAAATAGCATCAATATATTGATGATTCACAAATTGTGTCTCTAATCCAGACCCCTCTCCTGAACTATAGTCCCATAAATTCACTGCATTCTCAATATTTCCACATAGATGTTTAAGAAATATCTTGATCTTGTTTTAAAACACACTCAATATTTATCTCAAATCATCTTCTTCTAGTCTTCCCCATCTTGGTAAATTATAACTACATTCTTCAATATCTCAAACAAACATCCTAAAGTCATAACTGAACTACCCCCCCCATAGGTAACTCAAGAAAAATTCTGCCAATTCTATATTTAAAATATGTACAGACTTCAACTACTCCTCCCTTTCATGTCTTGTTGAGATTCCAACAACAATATCCCAGCTGGCCTTTTTGCCTCTCACAATGTGTTGTCAGAGTATTCAAGGTGAGGGGCACTGGGTGACCTGCCTTTGGCTCAGGTCATGATTATATAGAGTCCTGGGATTGAGCCCTGTGTCAGGCTTGCTCAGTGAGAAGCCTGCTTCTCCCTCTTCCTCTGCCGCCCTCCCCCCCAACTTGTGCTCTCTCACTCTCCCACTATCTCTCTCAGAAAAATAAATAAAATATTAAAAAAGAGAATAATCAAGTTGATACTTTAAAAGCATATCAATGATTGATAGAAAACCAAATTTTATTTAAACTGTGTTTATAATAGCATCAAGCACATCGTATACCCAGAGATATAACTAAAAATTACCTAACTCTTCTACCAAAAAAAGGAAGAGAAAGAGAGCTGAATTGAAAAGCATACCATGTTCATAGATTGGAAGTCTCAATATTATTAGTATGTCTGCTCTCCACAAGTTAATCTATAGACATTGCTTTTTTTTAGACATTGTTTTTATAAGAAAAATTCAAACACAGTGTGTATATGTGTTGTGCTGTATATAAATTGACAAGTTAGACTAATTTCTTATCCTATTCATAAATTCAGTTTTACTGGATTATGATTATAAAAGTATAAGGTAAAAATAATTATCTAGGATATGACACAGAGATAAATTTGTGAAGTGGGGTAAGGGAAGATTTTTTAAATAGGATACACACACACATACACACACAGAACCTGTAAAAGAAAACACTGATAAGCTCTACAGCCTTGAAATTTAATATTGTTGTTTACCAAAAGAATTAAAAGCCAGCCAGAGAGAGAGAGAGAGAGAGAGAGAGAGGTGGGAAGGGAAGAAGGGAGTCAGGAAGAGGAAGGGAAAGAGAAAGAGAAAAGATAGTTGGAATAAGAATACCAGACGTTCTATCCAGAATACATAAAAAATCATACAGATTATAAAAAGAGAGGCAAATAGTAAATGAATCCAAAGACTTAAAAAGATACTAGATAAAATAGGATTGCAAAATGTTTTAAGAGTGCTTCAGTTTCTATGTCATCTGGAATATGAGAAAGAAGACCATAGTGAGTGAACACTACTGCCCTCTGAATGCTCAGATTTAAAAAGACTGACAACTCCAAAGGTTGCTGAGAACATGGAGTGAGTAAAAAGAAATCACATACTGCTGGAAGGTGTGTCCACATCTACTGGAGCTGCATACGGGTGCTCTACATTAAAACCTATCTGCCTCTACATTTATACTGAACACAAATGAAAACATGCTCACCGTGGAAGACGTCCAGACCATTCATGGCATTCTTCCTACCGGGCAAAGCTGGAGCCCAGCCAGATGTCCCCCAGCAGCAGGAGAGGTAAACCGTGGTATCGTCTCACAACAGAACACAACACAGCAATAAAGATCGATGGAATACCCCCCACACACAACCACATGGACAAGGCTCAGGGACTCATTTTGAATGAAAAACCAGACACCACATAACACACACTGTGTAATCCCACTAACTTCCTATCTCTCTTCAGCCCCCCCTTCCTTCCTGACCTGCATTACTGGTTACTATCCCTTCTGTCACCCGGCTCCCACAGCATCACTTCCCCCATGTCCCTCACCTTGCAGAGACCCTGCTAAGCCACCTTCTCTCCATCGGCCCGCAGTGCACTTTTAGCTGAACGTAGTGTGGACCACACTGACATTGCTCTAGGCCTCTGCCCAAATCCTTCCTTCCTCCTCTCGCTGCGGTTCCCCATCACTGCGGTTCTTCCCTGATGTCCTATGGATTGGTTTCCCCCCTCCCTCCACTGGAGCAGAACCCCAGGAGGGCAGGCATCAGTCAGATTCGTGTCATACCCTTAGATCCTGGGAGAATGCATGTTAATTAACAATAAAGCCTATCTTCCAAAGTTATCTGGGTGAGTGCTGCTGTAATTTATGCCTGTTAGTTAATAGGTCGGCACTCTCCACTTTCATCTCATGTGGGTGAGATGTTCATGTTTATGTACTTCTGGTGTCAAATTTTCTTTTTCATCTCTATGAGTGTCTTACACAATTTAATGCACCCTCTAGAGAGACACCTTGGACCATCCCTGTGAGAAGATACACTCTCCGTCGCATCCCATAACAGTTAGGGTCTCTGGCAGTTGCCTCTGCTTTGGATCAGACTGACACATAGTAAATGAGGTCATATGTGGGGTCACCTCCGACCCCATATGTGGGGTCACATGGATAACCATGTGCCAGCTGAACCATCCCGTTCTGCTGCATTGCTTCTTGGCGCAGAAGTACCAGCGTTTGTATTGAGTCTCTGAAGACTACTAGAGGAATTTCTCCTTGGGGGGAGCAAGGAGAGTCATCACAGCTGAGCCCTCCCCAAGTCTGGGTGCCGGGCACCTGTCACCTTGGGCTGGCTGGGTGTTTAGCAATAGCAGGTTATAACAACACACCTATCAGAGGGGAGGTATTCCTCCCAGGCCCCCTGGTGAGGTGTTTATGATTTGTTCAGGGGCATTAGCAAATTTTGCTCAAATGTTCATTGGACCATGTTACTGCACATTTCATGAATAATTGAAAATGAAAGTCTAAACATTTCATGTTCAGGGATTTGAGTGTGCTTCTCGGTAAAGACAATCACCAAGGTCTAAGAACCTAATCAAGAACATGGGTGTTTAGGCTTGCATATGATGTGGGCTGCACATGGAAAATTTAAATCCCACTTTGAAGATGATTCACGGGATCTCTGTTCCTGATGATGGTAGATTTTAATAAAAAGAAAAGGAAGGAAAGCTTTAAAATATTCATAGTGATGCTTTCTATACCCTAAACTGAACCCAGAATGCACTCTAATATCCTTGCACGTTAGTGCCTTTGACCTGAGCTCACTGGGAAAGGCTAATGTATCAGTATATGATAAATACACTTTTCTAGATCGCCACTTTGAACTCTCTTCCAGGAAACAACTAGAAGTACGTGATGTGGTGTCCTGGAAGGATATCACTTATCAGTGTCTGGCCCTAAATTTTCATTGTACAGTTGCTGGTGTGGATCCAGTAAGACACCCCAGGGCAAACACCTGCCCAGAGCTGTTGGCCTTCACAAGAGGGCCATCGGCATCACCTGCATCACCCTGGTATGGCAGGACACCCCTTCCCCTTGGCTATGGCTCTACCCTCCCAGGGCACCCCCGTGTCTGTCTTTGCTCGTGCCAGCTAGTCTCAAGCTCCGGGCCTCTGAGAACTGAATGCAGCTCTCCCATTCTTCTCACACCCCAGGGCACCGATTTCACCCTGAAGTGAGGCCACCATCCCAAAGTGGCCCTCGTTGACCTCTGGCTACCACGCTGCTTGCCCAGTTCACCCCAGTCACCCCACTAAACTTGGCCTGCCCAGGGCCCTCCACCCTGCTCTTCCCTGGATCTGGAACCTTCCTTCTCAGACACCATGGCTCTCTCCCTCCTAAAGTTCCTGTCTCCAATCAAGGTTACCGTTGGCCTTGTCACCATCCTAGTTAAAAATGGCCATACCCACTCCATACCCCCAGGTCCCTCTGCACCCTCCCTGTGCTCTGTTCCCTGTAGAGACCCGCCCAGATGCCCAGAGGTATTACTATACTTAGTTGCTCCACCTCTGCCCCCAATACAGGTGTCAACTCCATGAGAGCAGGGATCTATTGTCTGTGCTGCTTACTGTGCAATCCAGGATAAGGAGACTTCACCTGCCGTAGGTACTTCATAGGGATTTATCCAATGGATAAATCCTCCCAATGTTGGCAAGTGTTTCAGGGTATCTGGGCTGGGTGATTAGCCTAGATGCCCCCACTGTACCCCTGGCATCCCTGAGGCCCAGGATCTTCGGGCAAGGTGCAGTCTGCAGGGACACTGGGGTGGACAGTCCCCACCCAGCACACAGATGGTGAGGAACAGGTTTTCTGACTGGGGTCACGTGGGGGCGTCCTGCCCATGCTCCCTCATTGCACTCCCAGGAGCACCTGCTTCTGTGCCTCCTATTCATGGGGTCACCCCAGGACAGCAGGGAGCAAACCCATGGTCAATACCTGTGTAGAAGCTGGAGGACAGACCTCCCATGTGGACATGGGAACCCCCAGGCCACTCTTGTTTCCCCAGCGTCTCCTCTTGGGTCCCCAATGAGCACCTTGGAAACCTGCCCCAAGGTCACATCAGGCCCACGTCTAACCCAGCTTCAGGAGGACTGTTTGTGCATGGAAAGTATTGTAAGTGGGAATATATCATTCCGAACACCGATGTGGATAAGTCCAAGTTTTCTGAACATTCAGCAAACCTTTATCTTTTCTGTAGCAGCTTACCTCAGACGGCCCCACTGTGAAGACAGTTTATAATGTCAAAATGCTCTCTGCAGGGCAGAGCTGAGGGTCCTCCAAAGGACACAGAAAATGACTTTGTTTTGTTAAAAAAAATGGTGTCATTTTTAACGGGAATTTGGGAGCCTCATTCAGTAGATACTGACTTTGGAAATAACAGAAATGTCCTAAATGTCATTTCATTCATCTTGAAATGCCCCTGTCCTGAGCTCGGAGAATGAGG
This sequence comes from Mellivora capensis, assembly GCA_004024625.1. Taxonomy (NCBI): domain Eukaryota; kingdom Metazoa; phylum Chordata; class Mammalia; order Carnivora; family Mustelidae; genus Mellivora; species Mellivora capensis. The sequence continues at coordinate 9,955 of PISX010037251.1, forward strand.
GCAGAGCCAGGCTTGGATAGGCTGGTCTGAGGATCCCTGGGACAGTGTCACCTGGCTGGAGGATGGTGGGCTGCCTCTGGTGAGACCCTTCTCCATGCTGAGCCTAGACGGCACAGCCCCAGGACCTTCCCCACTCTGGTGCTCCATCTTCCGCAGGGACGGTGCTGCTCAGAGCCTTGGGCTGGGATGTCTCTCTCTCTCTCCAGACTCTTGTCCTCTCCCACCTTCAGCACATGAGGGAAGCCTTCCCCTGGCTTCCTCGCTGCCCCCCACCAGGACTCCCTTTCTGTGGGTGGCTTGCCCCTTGCACCCGTGGCAAGGAGTTGGGTTGGGGAGAGTGGCTGCCACTCCACCCAACTTACCACCTGTAATGGGGGCAGACCCCCAGTGCCTTCCATGCCCAGCCCACTCCACAGAATCTTGAATAGGCTTCCTAAAGGGACTGTTGATTCCCATGTGCTGTCCCCCATTCCAGACCACTCACTGAGTTGCATCCATCAAAATTCAGATGCTGAACTTCTAGCACCCAGAACCTCAGAATGTGACCTACTTGGAAGTTGGGTTGTTGAAGACGTAACTAGTTAAGACATGGTCATATGGGAGTAAGGTGCACCCAATCCAGGTTGACTGGAATCCTCATAAACAGAGATGTTCAGAAACAGACGTATATGCAGGGAGATGCCATAGGAAGCTGGGAGGCCATGGCTATGGCCAAGGACCCACAAGAAGCTGGGGTAGGCCTTGAGCAAGTGTCTCTCCAGGGTCTGCAAATGAGGCACAGTCCTGCCACACTCTCCACAGCCCCCAGACTGTGTCCCAGCAGCCCCAGGAGACTAGCCCCAGCTCCAGGGCTTGGCCACTGTGGTCCATCATAGGGCCTCACATGGAGAGACAGAAGCCCTCCCTCACTTCTGAAGTCAGAGTCACAGATTGTAGATCTGGTTAGGACGACAGAGACAGACCCATCCAACCCTTTAATGAGAACCGATAAAGGAGGCTGAGAGAGATTAAATAACATTCGAGGAAACAAGAGCTAAACACCATCATTAGCTTGGAACCCTGCCTCCTACGGCCAGCGCCAGTCCTCTCTAGACCCCATTCTTTTCTCAGAGTGTGCATGCCATGCTTACCGAAAGTGTCCCTTACCACATGACTCCTCAGCGCTGGGAGCTCCTCTGGAGCCTGTTGCCAGGCCATGGCCCCAAGGGCAAGATCCCGATCCTCCTGCACCAGGTACCATCCCTAGCCTCGCCCCACCCCAGAGCC
>PISX010037252.1:0-11214 GCA_004024625.1 Mellivora capensis
TATACACTTTAAGTATACTGTAAGAACCTTACCACAGATCACAGATTTAGAGTCTGTCTCTGGAGTTTCATTTGTTCTTTGTTGGTGTCATGTTTCCCTGATTTTTTTATGATTGTTATGGCCTTGAATTGGTGCTCATGCATTTCAGGACATAGGTACCTCTCCCAGTTTTTACAGACTAGCCTTGACAAGCAAAGTCCTTCACTCATCAGCCCCTTCAGGGATTCTGGGTGGGTCACCTGGTGCTGCCTACAGGCTTTTTGAGTCCTTGGGTTTTCAGCTCTGCTGCCTGGGTCAGAAAGTGAGCAAGCCTGGTGCTTGGGTCCACAGAGACCAACCTGGCACCTGGTTTCCAGGGTTGGGCCTGGACCTGGGTTTACTGGAGTAGGCCTGCTGCTTGAATCTGTGCTGATAGGTCTGGGACTTGGATATGTGTGAATACAACTGGATCTTGGGTCCACAGGGGCCAACCAGGTGCCAGGGACCTTTGTGTTGGGCCCAGTGTCTTGGTCTGAGGGAGTCTGCCTGGTCATGGGAAAGGTTGGGAGCCTGGTTTTAATGGAGCTGGTCTGGAGACTGGCCTTGTACTATGGCAAGCCTGGAGCCTGAGGCCCTTGCAGTGAGCCTATAACCTGGGGCCTAGAGTTGGGGTATATCACCCTGGAAGTTGGGCTTGTGGGAACCCATTTGGCACAAGATGAGTTGGGAGCTTGGGTCTGTGGGAACTGGCCTAGTGCTGGGGTGGACTGGGATCCAGAGTCTATGGACTCTATTTGGAATCCAGGCCTGTAGGAGTTGGCCTAGTGAAGTCTGGTCACTTCACTTCATTCTCCCTCATTAGGAGTGTTTCTTTCTGCATTGGGCATAGGGGAGAGGTGATGGGAGAAATGTGAATCTACCTTTCCTACCCTCCTCAATGGATCTTTTCTTATTTCTGTGCCTCATTTTCTATAAACCTCCTGGAATCCTTAGCTCCTATGAAGGTATTTTCACCTGTTCTTCAAATTGATTTTTTTTGGAGGGAAGGAAAATTCTAGAAATTCTTATGCCTCCATTTTACTGATATTCTTCCCAGTCTCTCACATTTTATTAGGAAAGATATTTGTACAGAGTATAATATTCTAGGTTGAGGGGTGCCTGGGTGGCTAAGTGGGTTAAAGCATCTGCCTTTGGCTCAGATCATGACCCTAGGGCCCTGCATCGGGCTCTCTGGTCAGCAGGGAGCCTGCTTCCCTTTCTCTCTATCTGCCTGCCTCTCTGCCTGCTTGTGATCTCTGTAAAATAAAAAATAAAATATAAAAAAAATAAAATTCTAGGTTGAAATATTTCTTCTCTCTGTTCTTTAAAGATACTGCTCCATTGTCCTCTGTCTTGCATTATGTCCAATGAGACCATTTGAAACTGTTCCTCTCTATATAATGTGTCATTTTACTTTGACCACTTTTCTAAAAGAATTATTTGTTTATTTTAGAGAGAGAGTGGGGCAGAGGGAGAGAGGGAATCCCAAAGTAGACCCCCTGCTGAGTGTGGAGCCTGACACAGGACTTGACCCCACCACCCTGTGATCACCATCCAAGACAATACCAAGAGGCAGCTGCCCAACTGAGTGAGCCACACAGGTGCCACTCTTTGATCACTTTTAAGATTTTGTCGTTATCACTGGATTTAGGCGATTGATTATGATGTCCCTTGCTGTCATTTTTTAAAGAAGATTTTATTCATTCATTTCAGAGAGAGAGAGAAAGAATGAGAGAGAGAGAGCACAAGCGGGGGGAGAGGCAGAGGGAGAAGCAGACTTCTTGCTGAGCCAGGAGCCTGATGTGGGACTTGATCCCAGACCCTGGAGGTCATGACTTAAGCTTAAGGCAGCTATTTAACAATTTGAGCCACCCAGGCATCCCCCTTTCTGTCATTTTCTTAATGTTTCATGTACTTGGGGGTCTTTGAACTCCTCTGACTTATGAGTTTCAGTTTTTATCAAAAGTGTATAATTTTTCAGCCACAGTTTTTTTCAAATTTTTTTGCTTTTCCATTTTATGTCATTTTGGGTCTTGAATTATACATATATTAGGTCACTTGAAATTTCTGAGAGCTCACTGATGATGTAATTATGTATTTAAAAAATGTCTTTTTTCTGTGTTTTATTTTATAGTTTCTATTGCTTTGTTCTCCAGGTCACTAATCTTTTCCTCTTCAAAGTCTAATTTACTTTTATATTTATCCAATATACTTTTCATCTCATGTATTTTCATCCCTAGAAATTACATGTTTTTTAAAAAAATATTCTGTGTCTCTACTTCACATGTTCCATATTTCTTCTAGCTTCTTAAACATAGGGAATACTTCTATAATTTATACTGGGCTGATACATGTTTAACAGTAGTTCTCTGGGAAAAGAAAATAACATAGCCCCGATATGTCACATTTGCCAATTTGTGTGCTTTCAGTGATCCCATTGTGGCTGATTTCAAGCTACCACATGTCATCACTGAAAGTGGAGTTGGGAAGAGATACTCAATAGTAGCACACTATTATGGTATCTTCTTCATACAAATATAATAACCTTAATCTCTGCATGTAGATTATACTAAAATATATTAAAAATAATTAGATTGTGAGTTTTAGCATTTATTATATTTGCTTTAAATATAAATTATTTAATTGTAAGTCATTTAATTTTAAATGATGGCTGTGTTTAACAAGTAGCTTGTAAAATTCCCATTAATTGAGAATAATTGAAAAAATTGGCTCTCCTGATCTGACCCCAGGAAACTGCTAGATAATACTTCTTTTAATGTCTATCTCTCTATTTCTCTCTCTCTCTCAAATAAATAAATAATTCTTTTAAAAAAGTGATTAAGGGGCGTTGGGGTGACTCAGTTGTTATGTGTCTGCCTTTGGCTCAGGTCATGATCCTAGGGTCCTGGGATTGAGCCCTCCATCAGTCTCCCTGGTCAGCAGAAAGCCTGCTTCTCCCTCTCTCACTCCCCCTGCTTGTATTCCCTCTCTCACTGTATTCCCTCTCTCTATGTTAAAAAAAAAAAAAAAGTGACCAAAGAAAAAAAGAAAAATGGCACATTATATACAGAGGAAGAGTCTCATTGGAAATAATGCAAGTCAATGACAATGGAGCAGTATCTTTAAAGAACAGAGAGAAGAAACTTTTCAACCTAGAATTTTATACTCTGTACAAATATCTTTCCGAATAAAAGGTGAGAGACTGGGAGGAATATCAGTAAAATGGAGGCATAAGAATTTCTAGCATTCTCCTTCCCTCCAAATGTCTTTTAATGTCTTTTTTTTTTTAAGATTTTATTTACTATGGCAGAGATAGCAAGAGAAGGAACACAAGCCACGGGGGAGCTGGAGAGGGAGAAGCAGGCTCCCCACTAAGCAGGGAACCCAATCCCAGGGGCTTGATCCCAGGATGCTGGGATCATGACCTGAGCCAAAGGCAGAGGCTTAATGACTGAGCCACCCAGGTGACCCATCTTTAATATCTTCTTTTAATGTCTATTAATTTTGTGTTATTTCAGGGTCAGTTTGTTTGATTTTTTTCCCCCCTCATTATGGGTCATATCGTCTATTTTTTGATGGCTGGTAATTTTGATTGGATGGCAGGCATTGTGAATTTTACCTTCTTGGGTGCTAGGTATTTTTGTATTATAAATATGATTGAATCTTGTTCTGTGATACCAATTTAATTTTTTGGAAATGGTCTAATCTTTTATGGTCCTGATTTTATTTTATTTATTATTATTATTATTTATTTATTTATTTTTTGGTTTGACAGAGCAGCATTTAGTATAGGGCTAGTTTTCCCCTGATACCATGGCAAAAGGCAAAATTCTCTTGAGTGATATACCATGTGTTAAATTCTGCACTCTGGTTGGTGGGAATAGGAACTAGTCTGGTGGCTTTTTCTCTGCTTGGGTAGTATTCTTACATGAGTGGGTTGATCAGTTTTCAGCTGAAAACTCAAGGGGTACTCTCTGCAGATCTCTGAATCTCAATCTCTCTCTCTGTGAATCTCTTTTTTCTTCTCTTTTGTCAAGTACCCTGTCCTGTGAACTCTGGCTGCTTTGTTTTCCAGCTCTATCTACACAACTCCATGAGACTCTGGGATCTTCCTCAAATCTTCAGCTTTCAGTGTGGCCTAGAAATGGTTGTTAGGTAGTACACTGGAGGAATAGTAGGGCTCATTCTGTTTCCTGTTTTTCAGGGATCACTACCCTTTATTACCTAGTATCTTGATAACTATTGTTTCATGTATTTACTCTTTTTTTTAAACTTTTTTTTCATATGGGATGGCAAATTTGGCCTCTCTCACTTCATATGAATTTTTCTAACTTCTTTAGTGGGTACTGAAGTTTCTAACTTCTTCATTTTTTAGTTTAAGAATTTAATTTTCTTCACCTTCTATTTATCTTAATGTGTTATCTATTTTATTTAATCATCATTTTTCCTTCTAATTTACCTATAATTATTAAAACTATGTATTGTCTAATTTATCATTCTGAGTTTTATATTCTCTTTTTAATTATTATACATGTTCTTTTGACACTTTCATAATTTTCTTGATTGATTTCTAGGTCATTTTGAAATATTAGGTTATAGTTTTCATCTGTTTTGTACAGATGACATTTTGGAGTGCTTTTGTTGTCTGAAGGTTGTTATTCTGCACTTTGCTTTTTAAAAAAGTTTTTATTAAATTCCAGTTAATATACAGTGTGATATCATTTTCAGGTGTACCATATAGTGATTCAACAATTCCATACAACACCTGGTGCTTATCACAGCAAATGTTCTCCTTAATCCCCATTATCTATTTAATGCATCCCTTCATCCCCTCCCCTCTGGTAACTGTCAGTTTGTTCTCTGTAGTTAAGAATATGTTTCTTGGTTTGCCTCTCTCTCTTTTTTCCCTGTGTTCATTTGTTTTATTTCTTAAATTCCACATATGAGTGAAATCATATGGTATTTGTCTTTCTCTGACTGGCTTATTTTGCTTAGCATAATACTCTCTAGCTCTATCCATGTCATTGCATATTAGCTGAAAAATGAATGAAATCTTTTCAAAAATTGTAACTTCTTAAAGGACTTGATCATGATCCTTATTTGTACCTCATTTTAGGGTGAAATGCGTTTTTCTTTCATTACCAGGATGGTGGGATCTGCTAAGACAGCTTTTCAAATTTCATCACTCAAGAACTTCCTCTTCTGTTTTCACAAAGGGATTGATAAATGGCCTCACACTGTCTGAGAACATCTTTCCCTAGACCTCCACCCATTTTCTCTCTACAGCTGTATTTATATAGACTCTTAGGGATTTCTCCATACTGTTGGATTTCATCCTGGATGAATATTTTGGTTTATTAATTTCAATATTTCACGTAGCCTAGACTGATCTAGCTCTTTCAGACTTTATGGTTCACTCCTTGCATTCATCCTGAATCTTGAAACTCTTTCGTTCAGTTACTGATCTCAAATTGGCCTATTGCTTCTTCCAGTGAGTATCTGTTGGGGAATTTGGAGTTTTCCTGTTCTCAGATGCATGAGACATCCTGCTATTTTCTTCTGCTTCGTCTGTGCAAATGTTGATGCCATGTGGGCTTTGTCATTGTTGGTTCTCTCTCTCTCTCTCATTTTTTATTTTGTGGTTTGGGACAATTCTTGTCATTTAGTTTTGTGATACATTTATCCATGGGCACATACTTAACAATGCATAGTAGGCAGATTAATGTTTCCTGCCCAAGATGTCTCCATCCAAATCCTTGAACCTGTAAGTATGTTACCTTACATGGTACAAGGTGCTTTGCAGATGTAATTAAGTTAAGGACCCTGAGATACTAGATTATTGGGGTGGGCCCAATATAATTATAAGTGTACTTATAAGTGAAAAAGGGAGGTAGAAGAGCCAGGCTAGGAAATGTAGTGATTGAAGCAGGTAGAGTGTTATAAGAAAGACTTGGCTAGGCACAGGTGGCTTTGAAGATGGAGAAAGGGCATTGTAGCGGGTAGAAAAAAAGTGAGACTTGAGTCTTTGAAACTTTCTGAATCCAGGAAACCAATTATTCTAGTGCATAAGCTGGTGAAAAGGCTTCATGGGACTGGTGCAAAACATTATCACAAACTTGGTAGTTTTAAACAACAGAGATTTACTCTTTAACAGTTCTGGAGGCCAAAATTCTGAAATTTAGGTTTTGGGAGGATTGTGATTTTTCTGGGGAAAAATCCTTCCTTGTCTCTTTCAGCTACTTATGGCTCCAGGTTTATTTTGGTTTGTAGCAACATAGCTCTAATCTCTGCCTCTGTCTTTGCCTGGTCTTTTCCTCTATGTCTACAGCCTCTCCCCATCTATTTCTTATTAAAGACAACTGTCACTGGATTTAAGGCCCACGTGGATAATCTAGGATTATCTCACTTCAAGATCCTTGCTTAATTATATCTCCAAGGATCCCCTTTTTTCAAATAATTTATATCCACAAGTTCTATGGCTTAGGAAGTAGAAATATACATATACATAGTTAGCATTTAATTAATTTTTAAAAGAGATTTTATGTTCTAGAGTGGTTTTAAGTTCAGAGCAAAATTGAGCAGATACAGAGATTTTCTTTATATTCCCTAACACCTACATTATCAACATCTCTTACCAGAGTGGCACATTTGTTATAACTGGGGAGTCTATATTGACACATAATTATCATCAAAAGTCCATGGTTTGTATGGGAATTCATTCTTGGTGGTATACATTGTATGGGTTTGGACTAATTTATAATGATGTAACCACCATTACGGTAATACAGAATAGTTTCATTGCCCTAAAAATCCTCTGTGCTCCACTGTTCATCTCTTTCTTCCCCCCAGCTCCTGGCAACCACTGATCTTATTTACTGTCTCCATAGTTTTGCCTTTTCCAAAATTTCCTATGGTTGGTATCAAGCAAGTATAGAGCCTGTTTAAGACTGGCTTCTGTCTTTTATTAATATGCATGCAAGTTTCCTCCACGTCTTTTCATGGCTTGATAGCTTTTTTTTTTTTTTTTAGTGCTGAATAACATCCCATTTTCTGGATATACTGCAGTTTCTTTATCCATTCACTTACTACAGGGAATCTTGGTTTCTTCCAAGTTTTGGCAGTTACGAATAAAGCTGCTTTAACATCTATGTATAGGCTTTTGTGTGGACATAAGTTTTTGGTTCCTTTGGGTAAATACCAAGGAGCACAATTTCTAGATAGCATAGTAAGAGTATCTTTAGTTTTATAAGAAACCACCAAACTATCTTCCAAAGTGACTGTATTATTTTGCATCCACATCAGTGTGAATGAGAGCTCCTGTTGCTTCATGTCCTCCTTGGCATTCAGTGCCACCTTGCTATAATCATTTATTGGTTCCAGGAGTTTGTGTTTTTCTTGTTAGTTGTTGGTTCCTTTGGATTTTTACACAGATTATCGTGTTTTCTATGAACAAAGATAGTTTTCTTTCTTCCTTCCTACTTTGTGTGTTGCTTATTTCTTTTTCTTATTGCATTAAGTGAAACATCCAGTATGATGTTGAAAAGCACTGTGAGGAAGGATATCCTTGTTTTATTCCTGATCTTAGTGAGAAAGCTTCAAGATTATCACCATTAAGTATGATGTTAGCTGTATTTTTTGGTAGATATGTTTTTTTAATATAGAAACAATTTTATTTGTCAGAGAGAAGAGAGAGAGAGAGAGCAAGCCCAAGCAGGGGGAGTGGCAGGCAGAGGGAGAAGCAGGCTCCTCAATGAACAAGGAACCTGACTCAGGCATAGATCCCAGGACTCTGGGATCATGACCTGAGCTGAAGGCAGAAACTTAACTGACTGAGCCACCCAGGTGTTCCTGGTAGATATTCTTTATCAAGTTGAGAAAGTTCCCCTCTATTCCTAGGTCAGTGACATATCTTTTACATACCACATAATCAATACAAATGTCTAAAATAGTTGTCTGGGAGGAAGAAATCCCTTGTGTTGATTAGGAGGCTTCTACTCTATGAGAACATCGGTTACTTGAATTCCAGCTCCTTGTGGGCAAGTTTGAAATACTGTTTTAATGATTATTGCTGAAGGATGAACTTATAGATTGTTTGTATAACATAAGCCTTTTTTTGATTAATTAACAAAGTCATTTATCCTACTTTGGGATTAATGTAAGAAAAATCAGTATAAAAGTCAATATAAACTAGTCCTTAAGGTATTTCTCAAGCTGTCCTTAATACTGTTACTTTTGGGTTGGGGGAAAGATTTTAAATCTAGAGATTTAAAATAAGTTATAGCTCTCTACTTCCTGTACAGCAGCATGCTACAGAAAATTAATTTGAGGTCACTTTGAAAGTTAAAAAATGTGTTATCATGCTGAAACTCTCCACAATTTCTGGCAACTGGGATTGGAATGGGAAAGTATATCACCTAGGATTTCCCTTAGATGACTGGAACATGGTGCTTCAAGAAGAAAAAAAATGAAAGTTTTTTAAGTTTCGATGTCTTCTCTTCATTTATTTCATTATAATCTAATTTATTGATTACCAAATTTGAATTCTATATCATATATTTAACTTTATCTGTGACAGCGTCACAACTAAAATAATTCACAGGGGGCTGGACTAACTCTTTAGAAAATGAACTTCTAGAAATTATGTCCCCCCCCTTTTTTGGGCATAGTTACAAAAGAGCATTAATAGAGCTAGTTGAAAGTAGATTAGACTCACTGTGTAGTCCTTCTTTGGATATGAGTAACAGAGAGTCAGGGATATAACACTAAATTGTTCAATCTTGTGGTTTTAATTTTATATTAAGATATCTTTATTGGAAAACAATACATAATTTGATTAATTACTTTTTTTGTTCTCATAAATAAAAAATCTCAGAGCAAAGATAAAATAAAACATTAAATTGGTTGTTTTTCAGAAGAAAGGGCTTAATTGCTTTTTAAATGCCTATTATTCTATGAGCACTAAATGAATTTAATTTCTGGTAGCCACATTCCTTTATTGGGTCTGCCCTCTAAAGCTCAAAGCCTCTGTACTGTTTAATCTCCTAAGTGCTTCTCTGAGGACTTGGAAGTGGCCTTCTCAAACAGCTGCTTGATCTTAATTCACTAACTCAGACTTCCTCCTTTTACTTAATGGCTTTTCTGCTTTTCAACTTGTCTTCTACAAAAGTCCAGCCTTTCTTCTTATGCACATTTTAAAGTCACCTTACAAAAAATCATCATATCATGAAGGACTGAAAAAAGGAAAATTGAGGGTTAAAAAATGGAATTTGGGAGCAAGAAAAATACCAAAGGATTTTTCCATTATTTAAAGGTAGATGAGGCAATGTTAACAGTTGATAATACAGACATTCTTGTTTATTTAACATTCTTGTCTATTTAAAAACAGGAATTAAAAAACTGAAAGAATAATGAATTAAGGACTGAGTTGAGTTAAAGTAAAAGAGAGCATCCAACTGCTTCAAATATATTCATGGCTTTAGACCAGGAGGAGATAAACCACGAACTCAGAAATGTGTATATGTAATTGCTCCTAGTGATCTTTGAGAAATAATGGTAAACCAGAGCATTGCCAAAAACTTGATGGAGGTAAACATTTCAGCTTTTATAATGGAAAATATAAATTTCAGAAATTACAGATGAGAGATTTTGATGTTGATTTGCATAAAAGGCTGGATCTGTCCATGCCCATGTTCAAGGCTTGATAGGTAAGTGGTGCCCTAACCCCATGACAGCTCCAAGAATTCTGTATCTCAGTACAAATTCTATACCTCAGTGCAAATTCTGTACTCAGCGCAGCTCTTGATTTCCATTTGCCTGTTAAGGGAGCAAGGCCCGAAACATTTTTTTTATTATTATTTTTGTTTATTATGTTAGTCACCATACAGTATATCATTAGTTTTTGATGTAGTGTTCCATGATTCATTGTTTGTGTATAACACCCAGTGCTCCATGCATTCTGTGCCCTCCTTAATACACTTCCTTAATACTCATCACTGGGCTCACCCATCTTCCTACCCTCCTCCCCTCTGAAACCCTCATTCTGTTTCCTGGAGTCCATAGTCTCTCATGGTTCATCTGCCCAACTGATTTTCCCTCCTTCATTTTTCCCTTCCTTCTCCTAATGTCCCCCATGCTATTCCTTATGTTCCACATATAAGTGAAGTCATATGATAACTGACTTTCTCTATTTGACTTAATTCAATTAACATAATCTCCTCCAGTTCCATTCATGTTGATGCAAATGATGAATGAATTTCGACCATTTGCTTACACAATACGCAAAGATAAACTCTAAATGGATGAAAGCCTGGTGGTGGGTATTAAGAGGGGCACATATTGCATAGAGCACTGGGTGTGGTACATAAATAATGAATCTTGGAGCACTGAAAAAATTAAATTAAATAAAAAAAAATGGATGAAAGACCTCAGTGTGAGACAGGAATCCATCAATGTCCTAGAGAACATAGGCAGTAACCTCTTTAACATCAGTCACAGCAGCTTCTTTCAAGACACATCTCCAAAGGCAAGAGAAATGAAATGAAAAATGAAATTTTGGGACTTCATTAAGGTCAAAAGCTTTTGCACAGCAAAGGAAACAGTCAACAAAACTAAGAGGCAACCCACGGAATGGGAGAAGATATTTGCAAATGACACTACAGATAAAGTGTTGGTATCCAAAATCTATAAAGAACTTCTCAAACTCAACACCCCAAAACCAAATAGTCAAGTCAAAAAGTGGGCAGAAGACATGAACAGATGCTTCTCCAAAGAGGACATACACATGGCTAACAGACACATGAAAAAATGTTCATCATCATTAGCTATCAGGGAAATTCAAGTGAAAACCACATTGAGATACCACCTTACACAAATTGAATGGGGAAAATTGATATACAATGGTAAAAATATTAGATTGGCAGCAGACTTATCCACAGAGACCTGGCAGGCCAGAAAGAACTGGCATGATATATTCAGAGCACTGAATGAGAAAAACATGTAGCCAAGAATACTATATCCAGCTAGGCTATCATTGAAAATAGAAGGAGAGATAAAAAGCTTCCAGGACAAACAAAAACTGAAAGAATTTGCAAACACCAAACCAGCTCTACAGGAAATATTGAAAGGGGTCCTCTAAGCAAAGAGAGAGCCTAAAAATAGTAGATCAGAAAGGAACAGAGACAATATATAGTAACATTC